>JAQQAE010005814.1:0-17253 GCA_029823295.1 Pseudamia nigra
GATTTCAGGTTGGATGGGGTGGGGTGGGGTGGGATGGGGTGGTGGCACAGTGGTGAGCACTTAGACCTCACAGTGAAAAGGGTCTGAGTTCAATTCTTTCTTCGTGGAGTGTGCATGTGTTTTCTCCAGACCCTCCAGTTCCCCCCACCACCATTAAAACTAACCTTGTGCCTGGAAGTGGTCTCACTCAAGCTGATTTCCACTCAGTCAAAAAAGTACAAGCCATCAGACCCTTCATCTGACCTAACAGGTATGACACAATAATAGGCTGCCTGTTCATTATTGGCTTTTGCATGTCAATGACATGCTAGAATCCTACACTACCAGTCAAAGGTTTGGACACACCTTCACCTTCAGTGCTTTTTCTTCTTTTAATTATTTTTAAGATTGTCCATTAATACTGAAGAGGTCCAAAGTGTGAAAGACTGCATATGGAATGATGAAATAAGCGAAAAAAAGTGTTCAAAATCCCATAACATGTTTTATATTTTAGACTGTCCAAAGTAGCCACATTTACCTGACAGCTTTGCACACTCATGGCACTCATCAGATTCACGTGGTAGTCACCTTAAGTTATTTTCACCGTTGAGTTAATTTGTGCCATTTCTTGTCTTCTTAATGTGTTTCAGACCATCAGTTCTCTTGCGCAGTGGAAGGGTAAATAAAGAGTCAATAGTCCTATTAGTGTGACTACAACTACTGTACTAATCTATATTATGGTTAGAAACAGTTTAGTAAAGAAAAAAGACAGTCCATCATTATTTTAAGAAATGAAGTGCAGTCTTCAGAAAAATCTCAGGAACTTTGAATGAGTCCCCAAGTGCAGTTGCCAAAACTGAATAAAACCATCTGTCATGAGGAAAGGAAGACCAAGAGCCACCTCTGCTGCAGAGGATACATTTAGTAGAATCACCAGCCTCAAAAAACACCAATTTACAACACTTCAGATAATGTTTAATGGTTTTTGCGACTGCCCTTGAGGACACTGATGGACTATATTTTCTCTACACTTAACTGAGTGCTTCTTGCCATAATATGGATTTGTACAGTACTTATAGAAGTCCTAATAGGACTATTGACTCTCTACCCACCCTTCCTCTGCACAAGGCAACTGATGAACTAAAGCACATTAACAGTTTAACTGGTCAGGGACAGCTGGATTCAGTAGGTGCATGTGCCACTTAGGTTATGTTATGACTTTTAAATGCTTACATTATTCTGTGGAGTCTGATGAAGTTGAAATTTTAATGAATTAATTTTTCTGACAGGGACATGCACAATAATACATTGACCTCAGGGGAAATATGTTTTGTGCCAGGTTTAGCAGAACTGATAGTTTATACCTGTAGTCCCTGGACAGATAGATGTTACAATAAATACTGATACTACTGAGAAATTATGTAAATGAAAGAAACAAGCTACCAGTAATAAAACATCCACACTCAAACAAATTCTATAAAACAATCCAGAGACTAGTTCCCACACCCCCATACTACTCATTCACCTACATGTACAGTACATCCCAACAGGTGACTCACACATTCTGACACAACAGTTCAGTGTGTACAGGTTTGTTTTGATAGGAGCCAATCTTTGGTCAGGCGTGAAAACATCTTATAGTTTGTGCATGTTATTAGTTCTGTTGGAAGAGAGTTCCACAGACTGGTGGCTCTATGAGAGAATGCAGATTCTCTGAGTTGTGAACTACTTTGAATAGAAGACAAACATTAGAATACGTAATCAAATTTTCAAAGCTGAGGATTTTGTGTTTAGTAAGTATATTGCAATGGTGGTACAAACAAGGTTTTTTGTCATGAATTTTAAGCGCTCCTTTGTATATTCATGTGGTTTTAGAGATGTTTTACATGCCTGAGACCAACTCGTTATACAGTATAGAATGTATGCAACAATCATGGTGGTTAAATACATATTTGAAGCATCAATGTTAATAGAGTCTCGGATATGTTCAAAATTTTTCCAAGTTTTTTAATGTGATTCTTAAAAGTAAGGTTAGGGTCAAGTGTAAGGCCTAAATATTTGAATTCATTTACACTTTTAAACTTTTACTGAGATTTCAGGTAAGTTTGTGGTTATTCCAGAAAAACAGACACAGTTTTGTCAGTATTTAGAGTCAGACAGGAATCTTGCAGTCATTTAACAACTTTTTGCATTTCATTTGTTAATTTGGTAGCAACTTCTGTTTAACATGTCAACCACAGTGCACACAGACGGGAGGTCATTTTTTTAAGACAGTAAAGAGTAGGGGTCCTAAAATAGACCCCTAGCATTTCCACGCACACACATATGCAAATGCAGCACAAGGGATTGGGACTAAATAGCTGTGTAGCTTTAAGAAAACCACTTATCAGTGAGGCTAATCAGAAAAAAAGGCTTCAGTTTGCTAGGGAGCATAATATTTTGTTGGACTGCCTTTTGCTATGATTATGACACACATTTGCTGTGGCATTGATTCAACAAGCTTCTATAAATTCTCAACATTTATTTACATCCAGAGTTGCATTCATTTTTTGCCAAGATCTTGAATTGATGATGGGAGAATCGGACCACTGTGTAAAGTCTTCTCCAGCACATGGAAGGAAATGCTTTTACTTTCACTATTAAACATAGTCATGAGTTCTACTTTTGTTTTTTTACAATTTGATTTCATCACACATTTAAGTGATTACCGGTCATGATCTTTCAAGATTTTTTTCCAACCACATTTTTTCTTTGAAGATGATGGTTCCCCACAATCCTTATATCACTTGTTGCCAGCTGAAACATAACCACCCATGCAGAAATTATCCAATGGGAGGCTTGTACCTATTTGCTTAGTTAAATCCAGGTGGTGACCTTTTTTTGGCCAGGCAAGTAGTTATGAAGCAAAAAACACACTGAGAGATAGCAATGCACCCTGAAATGCATCCTGAGGGTCTTCAGACATTCCATGAGATTTAATTTGATGGAATTTGCAGGGATGGATGTTAACGCAATATCTGAACAGGGCCTCAAGCGCAACAAGCAACAGATAAATCTTTTTAACAGCCCCATTTCCCCTCATGTCAACACCAGAGGGGAGTTGTTCAATCGGCCAATGCAAAGCGCCCCTTATGAATCTGCAGTGGCCGCTGTTCATTGTTGTGTGTTCTGTCTGTGGATTGATCTGACCCCTTTAAACGCCTCAATTCTTTGTCAACACACACATCATTTCCAGGTGGGAGGCTCAGGATCTATCTCTCTTCCAGCGCTCAAAGGAAACACCTGACTGTGTGTCGGACTTTGATTTATATGGATGAAAGGAGATGTTTAAAAGAGAGACCTTTACAAACTTATGATAAGCCTCTGCCACACAGCAGACGACTGACTGTCTGGAATACTGACCACACTAAGCTTAAGCTGAGTTTCTACTGCTTGATTCAGTACACTCTGCTTCTATGGAGATTTATAACTAGGCCTGTCATGATAGCCAATTAATCAACTCAAACAATCAATGAAAACTATCATGATAATTTTCAAAATATTGCCTCGATGAAAGTGTGCTTATTTACATGAGAAAAACTCCACTGAGAGTGTGGTATTGGTTGTGCTGCAGCTCCCTCTCCTCTGCAGTATGATTGACAGGAAGGAAGGGTGGCAGAAGGGTAGTTTCACTCCACACGCTTATAGGGTGGGAAATAGTAGTATATCCAACAGTCGAGTGTAGCGGCCTGGCTCCGGTAGCCAAGTGTGGCTCAGCACCACTTGTGGCTAGCCTGCTCTGGCTACCCGAGCTGCTCCTGTAGCCAAGCATGGCTCTTGGCATATTTTGTTTCATTTCTCAATTATTTTGTTTTTATAGTTACTTTTTGTTCATTTTGCACATAATTTTGTTCATATGTTTTTAATCATTCTTATTCATTGTCCTTTACTTATTGCTTAGAAAATAAAAAAGTTCACTCTTCTACATCACTACATAATTAACATATTTTACATTATTATCTTTTACATTTAAGGAGTAAAACATTTAAATTATTAAGACGTGTATTTATTAACAAAAAAAAAGTATATAAAAAAATGCCAGTTGAGTCTTTTTCCATGTCTGAACACGAGGAGGCACGAGGCTCGTCTTCACAAAGTCTGAGAACCACTGTTTTTTTAATTTTATTTTTTAACTGTTATTAGAAGCTAAGACTTCCATGTTTTTATAAACCCGTGCATTTTCCCCAATGACTGAAACACTATTTTTGCGAGGTGTGGGCGTTCTGCTGGTGTTGCCTCTACAGCGTTACGGGCATTGAATCAGAGCTGTTACGCAAGACTCTGCCCCGTCCTCTTCCTGATGAGAGACACTCGAACTCCCACACCTCCACCTCTGCCTACACACTGCTCCAGCGCACACACACTGCATCAGCCTGCACACAATACATACCTCTGCTGACCGGAGTACATGTAAGTATGTGCACACTGTCAATTACCATATGATTTCTCATACATCTAATCCCATAATTGTCTAAAACTGCCTTTCTGGAGCTAAAATGAATCACAGATCTATTGTTGTTCTATTATTTTGATAATTAATGGACTATTTTATTCATTGTGGGCTAATTATTGTTGGGGGGGTCATATTTGTTCATGTCATTAAGTCGTTTATTCGTTTTGGTCCACTTTCTTGATTATCTTATTCATCTTTGTAAATTTTCTGGATTGTCCACAAAATTTTTGTTAATTCTGAGAACTAGTTTCTTTCCTTTTGTTTATTTGTTAGACTGTGCAATTCATTCATGTTAACTTTCTGGATTGTTTTCTTCATTATTATTATTTTGTGTTCATTTAGGTTTATTTTGTGATTCATTTTGTTTATTTTGTGGATTGCATTGTTTATTTTGTGTCATTTTTATTAATTCAGCGCATTATTCTGTCCATGAATTGTTCATTTTTTTTAATTTGATGGATTATTTTATTATTTTTCTTGATTATTTTGATCAGTTTGGTTCATGGTAGGTATTATTTTGTTAAATTTGTGTAAGTTTTGTGGCTCATTTTATTAATTTTGTGTTGTTTTGTGAACTTTTTGTATTATCTTTTTATTTCTGGTTTATTTGGTGGATTATTCTGTTCATGTCTTTTTTATTTTTCTCAATTTTGAGAATTGTTGAGTTCATTTTCTTGAAAACTTTATTCATTTTTTTCTCCTTTTTAATTTTGTGGATCAGTGTCTTCATGTGGATCATTTTGTTGATTTTTGCTGTACATTACAACAAACTGAGCAAAATAAATTCATTCTTATCTTTTACATTAAGAGCAAAATTGATATAAATGTAGTATGTGGATTTATTTATGCGAAACCAAAAAGTTAGGATTATAATGCAGTTCCCAAAGTGCATTTATCTTTTCCATCTTAAGTTAAAAATATCTCTAAAAGATGCAAAATATCAGCTTACCCCCTGTCTGCACGCTTGTTCATTCAGTGCTTTGACCCATGTCCTCTGCCAGTGGTCCCTGAAGGACTTGAAGGAGAACAGAGAGGTCAGCAAGCCTTTTACTCCAGCCTCCGAGGTAGATCGTCCATCCCGGCCTGGGCATAGTTTCATGAGGATTCCCCACACCCCTCCAGCCTGGGACTGTGTGGGGAAAAACTGCTGCCACACTGTTTCTTTCCTCTGCTCCTTCACAGTCTTCTTGGATTTGCAGAAGCGCAGAACTGCCAGGGTGTACTGGAAAAGCCATGCCACCACGATGAGTATGGAGGCAAGGAAGAGAGCCACCATGCAGAGCCAGCCCAGATCCTGGAGCTCCATCACAGCCTCCTGGAGCCTCTCATATCATCAAATGGAAATGTGAGGACTGTCAGTCACAGCAGGTCAGCCCCCTTTAGCCTGTGTGTGGCAGCAGAAAAGACACTGATGCATAGTGATGGTGAACACTTCAATCTTATAACTAATCACACGGGAATCAACATTTATACATTGATTTGCCTGTTTTGTCACATTAAACCCACTATAAGTAGGAACCAGACGCTTGTGAACTGTAAATTGCGTTACTTGAATACATTAGCAGGTCGATGCAGCGCAGATTCACACAAATTCAACGCCGACATTTTCATCAGTGAAACCAAAACAGCCTACCTACCTACTGCTTAACTTAAACGAACCGAGCAGACGAATTCAAAGCAAGGTCTCGGTAACATGAAGCTGGTTTCTTCATGGTGATATGCAGCTCTGCCCACAACAACAAACGTGTCTGCCCCATCTCTGAGTCATCCGCGGTGTGCTCATTGATATCCTCTTCACTGTCATCTATCGACTCAAAAACACGGGCTTCAGTTCTCTGTTAATGCATTACAGGCTCCGGCGGTTTCAAATCTGCGCTGTTCGTGCCCTCCTGCCTCTAGAAGCTCACCAGCACAGACTGCCCACAGCACAACACTGACGGTTAGGCAGAGACAGCAGGAGCCGGCAGGGGGCGCAGGAGGGACGCAGACGCCGAGAGCTGCAGGACGTCAGGGAGGCCGCCTTCATAATAAAAGCACGGAGAGACCCAGAAAAAAAGTGGGGCGTCTCCTTGGGACCCAAACAAAATGTATTACTTCAGTTCACATGTATTATTGTGAACTATGGACGAATATTTTTTTATTTTTTTAAATGTGGCAATATATATTAATTACGATTTACATGTAAATATGTGACATTATAGCTAGGTGGCTAATTTCCATCTCCAGTTCCATTGGCAGGTTGGCGTTGATCACATCAATAAGAGACAAAAAAATGACAATAGTAGAAACAAACCAATACAGAAAACATGCAAACGACATACAGCAGGCCTTAACACACATAATAGTAGAAGAGCGGAGGACCACAACAATTTATTGCACAGGACTGCAAAGTGCCAGATGATGTTTGCAACATCACAACTCAGACCAATCACATTTTTAAAAAAGTGCATTAGTCCCACTCAAATGAGCCAGAATTACAAGTTACAATTACGCATATTCAAGCTAAACTAGCACCACCCCCATAAGCCAACAGTAGTTCAGAATGTTATGATAAACCACTATGATAAAACACTTACATATATGGGGGAAATGTGCATAACCTTAATTTCTTTGTTGTTTTAGCGCAATTTTCATCAGCGACGGACGGTGTGTTTTATTTTGAAGGCTGTATGCGGAAGTGTTGGTACTTCCACGGTTAAAGTGATTTTCAGACGTGGAGTTCAGGCAGAGCTCCACAGATGTCATGATATCAACAAAACCCAATGAAAGATGCTATGGACTCCAACTGTGACTTACGGAATTATTGTTCTGAAATTCAAGGATTACGGAGATGTATGTTGTTCTAAAGTGACGATATGACATGTTATTGTCCCAGTAAAACAGTCAAAGCTCGTCCATCGATCGAGGGGAAACGTCATATTAGCCTGAAACGAGATTTGACTTGTCAGAGAGAGACACGCCACAATGACGGAAAAAATGTCACCTGTTCCAGTCCTACCGCTTGTGATTAACTGTTTTATGTCTGTGCTCGGCTGCTTAGCCACCATTAAACTTATCCCTGCTTTCAAGGAACATTTCATCTCAGCTAAACTGTACGGAATAGACCTAAACAAGACATCCAAAAAGGAAGTGTAAGTCATCTTTTTATTGACCTCATGCTGTGTTTTGTCCTTCAGTTTGGTCATTGCAACGTGTCAGGTCAGTGTTGCTAAATGTATTAATCTCGTTTGTCTTCCTGGTATCTAGTCCAGAGTCCCAGGGTGTCATCAGTGGGACGGTCTTCCTCATCATCCTCTTCTGCTTTATCCCAGTGCCTTTCCTTAGTTGCTTCGTAGGAGATCAGTGCATGGGCTTCCCACACGATGAGGTAAGTCAAACTGATTATAAATAATCCTGAATGTTATTCTTTTAATTCTCGAGTTGGACTCTAACCTCTGTATTTACATTTTGATCAGTTTGTACAGCTGATTGGTGCACTTCTGGCCATCTGTTGCATGATCTTCCTTGGCTTTGCTGATGATGTGCTGAACCTGCGGTGGAGACACAAACTCCTTCTTCCCACTATGGCATCCTTGCCATTGCTGATGGTCTATTTTACCAACTTTGGCAACACAGTCATTGTTGTGCCCAAACCATTCAGGGCTCTGCTTGGACTGCACTTGGATATGGGTGGGTTGTATGGTTCATTTTCCATTAAGCCAACATAGCCAGTCTTGCGTCCTGTGTTGTGGTTCCGGCTGGGCAATGTCACAGTCTTAAATTGCAGATATTAACTTGCTTTTCAGTGGTATTATACATATTGCATTATTAAAGAAACATTTCTATAACCTGCTCATAAAATCCACTAAAGTTCAGACAAGTACCACTTTGATTACTCCTTATGTAAATATTGGAGTAATTTTTTTTTTCTGAATGATTCGGCAACATCTCATACTGATGTCCTTTTTACATTTATTTTATCTTCATCAAAGACAGGAAGTTTAAAAAAACGCAAGGACTCGAAGACAATTAGTCATTGTGAAAATTACAAAAATACAAAATGTACAAGTAGATATCAGTCCACGTATTTAGTCTGCTGAACAATACCAAATACAGTATTAGACAGATCAAACATCCAACCACAAACAATGCCTACAGTAAAAAAAAATAGAGTTCAAATAACATGCAAAGTACATTAGCATGACCAAGGACCATAATTACACAACAGCACAAACAAAAGTCAAATATTCACTGTTTTTTGCACCTCCAGAACCATGTGTAGAATTACGGTTGAGTAGACTCTGCAGCGTCTCTAACCGCATCCACTGTGAGCTTTTACCCACAATACCCTGGTGGCACCTTTACACCTTTCTCGTCATGTGACCCACAAACAAAAACAGCATGCACAAAAATCAACAAAGTCTACATCACAAATATTTTCCTAAGATATGTTTTCAACCCGTCCATGATTTGTTCTATTTTTGTCAGATCTTTACATTGCAATTTAAACAATTTTAAATGCTTTCTTAAAACCCAATAAATCATGGTTTTACAAAAACAACCATCAAACACAATTCATCATAAATAACTCCCTCTGACAGCTAGACTCAGTCTCCATATACCCAGGGAAAAGTCTGAAAGATTACAGTTTAATTCAAATTCATGTACATGTTACAAGAGGTGAGATTCAGATTTTGGGTCATGACTGTACTTCATTATCATACAGCTCAAGATGTAAGGTGAAAAGTGTTTTTATAAATTTTAGCATAATTTGTCACAATATCCCATTATTCATAGATGCCTTCACCAGCAAATCATATCCTTTTACAGATGACAGATTTTTAGATTTTTTTTGAGAGCTAAAAATGACCATTTCTACTAAATTCTTATGATACTCATATCACAATTGCAGTATCTGCCAAAACAATTTCAGTCCTAGTTGCAGTAGGACCTGTGTACCTGAGCAGTATGCCACGTTACTTATCATGTGTTACATCAGCCTGAATGTTAAATTATTTTTTTGACAGGTATTCTCTACTATGTCTACATGGGAATGCTTGCTGTATTCTGCACAAATGCAATCAACATCTTAGCTGGAATCAATGGTATAGAGTCTGGACAAGCGCTGTTTATTTCTGGCTCAATCATTATATTCAACCTCCTGGAGCTCAGTGGTGTGTAGTTGTTTCCTTTCTCTTCATCAGTATTACACCTTTTATACTTTTTTTGGTTTCCTTTTTCATAACACTTTAAAATGCACTTTGTCTATTAATATATTGGTATGTAATTTAGAAAATCGTCAACTCATGTAAAAAAATAGAGAAATTATACCAAATCACTTTTGGTATAATTTCATACTAACATTTTGCACCATTTCCTTGATAGATGTGGTATATATTGATTATTGTATTTTTCAGGGGATTACCGTGATGACCATGTGTTCTCTCTGTACTTCATGATACCCTTCTTCTTCACCACATTAGCATTGTTCTACCACAACTGGTGAGTTAAACCTTGAACATCAGGTGTGTTGAAAAGTATTAATACATTAAAGTGGTATGAAGCAGATACTCTATCACACAGGTACCCCTCATCTGTGTTCGTCGGAGATACTTTCTGCTACTTTGCTGGGATGACCTTCGCTGTAGTCGGCATCTTGGGGCACTTCAGCAAAACAATGCTGCTGTTCTTTATTCCTCAAGTGGTTAATTTCATCTATTCACTGCCCCAGCTCTTCCATATCATCCCCTGTCCCAGACACCGGCTCCCCAGGTAACCTGCTGCTCATATACCCAAAAACTTCCTGAATTTTTTCTATTCATATTTAAATTAGGCTTGTGATTTATTCTGACTTTTGTTTTTTGTTTTGTTTGTTTTTTGTTTTTTTCTTGTACTGTGGCTGGTGATGAAAGACTAAATCCAGGCACAGGCAAACTGGGGATGAGCTACTCAAAATTTAAAAGAAAGGACATTTCTAAGTTGGGACATCTGATTTTAAAGGTAAAGGCTTTAAGCTCATTTACTGTATCTTTTCATATATTTGAGGACTGTTTTTATTTATTTGTCCAACTTTTAGCTCGTTGTCATCCCAGTTTTATCTGTTCAAAACTGTATTAATTATTGTGAATAATTTTTGTTTCAGTTTGAGTAAATGCTTTAAACAATGGTAGCATATATTTGAGATTGTTTTCCGGTGGATTTGAGGCAGATCAGTGATAGTCTTTGTCAGTGACAATAATAACTGCATTTCTCCACAACAGTTTGCAGAGTTATTGAAGGTGCTTGAGGTGCGACGGGACCAGAAAGGAGATGAAGATTTTATTGAGTGCAACAACATGACCATAATAAATTTAGTCTTAAAATTATTTGGTCCTATCCATGAGAGGAATCTCACAGTCATCATGCTCATTATTCAGGTATATCAAAACACCTGCACCAAATACCTTGGAAAAGTTTTTTAGTATATTATTATTTCAGTTGATGCTTGATTTCTACCTCCTTCTCTCAGGTGATGGGAAGCGCAGTGGCTTTTGGGATCCGTTATCATCTGGTTCGCCTCTTCTATGACGTCTAGCTGGCCTGGCAGGAGACAGGAGAGAAAACCGATGGAAACAAAATGATGTTGTTTGTTATGGAGCTTTTTTACAGGCTCATGGTTCATCTGCCTTTTATCAGAGCCATTGCCTCACTGTTACCCTTCTGCTTCAATTTAATGTGCAGTAAAGACCCAGTGCAAAATTAATTTTACATTCACACATAAAAATGAACATTTCAGCATCTGATGCAGCACTGTTTATCTTCTTTCCACCAAGGATATCAGTAACTACAAGCATGAAAATGTTATTTTAGAATAGAGTAAATGGGTCTTTATGATCTTTTCCACCTTCCATTTTTGTACTGCAGTATGGTAAGGAAAGTAATAGTATGTCAGAAGGAAGTACAGTAACTAAAGGGTATGCCTGTTTTTTTATGTTACCAGTGTCTGTCTGCTCTTATACTGTTACCGAAGATAACAGTGAAGAAATTAGATTTTTTTTTTTCCCACAGTGATTCAATGCTTGATCTTCTGTTATAATGTATTAACGCACATTACCATCAGTCATGCAGCAAGTGGGGAAACTATAATTTTCTCTACCTCAAACAAAATAAACACACAGAGAATGTTTACAGTGAAAAAAAGCAGTGCAAAACAAGGCAGTGCTCAAGCAATTGTCACAGAATGAAATGGAGGCAAAAACAGAAGGAATATTAGTTAAAATGAACTAAGATTAGAGTGTCTCGATTGGTGTAAAGGTTACTTTTGGTATGTGGATGGTGGAGGGTTTCTCTACAACAATTGTATGAGTTAACTGTTTATACTTTCTGAAGATTGTGGGATAGAAAGTTGTATTTTTATGACTCAGAAACATTTTTGCCCTAAGGGTTCAGCGAGCATCAATGTGAAGTTAAATGGCACTGGACTATTTTGTTTATGAACATTGATTATGAATGAGCAATTGTTTACTGCTAGAAAGAATGATTCAAACTGAGAAATAAAATATCTGAAAATGGTAAGACTGGACAATTATTATCATTATTATTATCATTACATAAATCTTGTCTAATGTACTGTAATTGTTTTTTAGGACATATCTATGGGACATACACATGCATTTATTTTCTGTTAAACTCAGTACTGCTACTCAATGAAGATATTCTTTGATGGGAAAGTTATTTGAAAGCAATATTTGGATGTTTTGCACTGTTAATTCTTTGACATAAACTGAAATTATATGGAAATGGAAATTTGTGTAAAATATAATTTACTTAATTTAAATAAAGTTGTCGGCATTTTGTCAGCGGTAGTAGTATCATACCCGGAACCTTTCCTTTATTCGTTGTTTCAACTTATACATATATTTACGCTGCACATCCCGGGTTTCTCGTGATTGGCTAAATAACGTGTACGTTTTCATCATTTTAGTGGCTCTTACAACAGGTTATTGTGCAAAAACACTTATGTGAGTGAAAATTACTGGCTTTATTCCTTTTTATTTTTTAATGTGAGGTATTCCGATTCAGAAACTTTTTTTTTTGTTGCTATTGGTCCTTTTATGAATGCTGGTAACACTTGAAGCACAACCTTGGTGTTAGCTAACAGCTGGGCAGAAAACGCGGTTATTGCTTCGTTTTGTGTAAAGCAGTGTGTTTAGCGCACTTCATAGATATGCCACCAAACAAGAGGATACAGAAAAAACCTCTGAAGCTGGACTGTGAATGGGGTTCCTGTCAAGAGACTTTCACCAATATGGAGAACTTCTGCAAACACACTGAGGGTCACCTGGGCGCATTGAACGCGGCGGGAGACGCAGAGGACGATGATGGTGAGATGTTTATAACATCCTACTGTCTGGATCTGGTGCTTATGTCTTCCACCGCACAGCAGTAAATCAAGCACATTGTTTTTCACTGACACCCAAACTCAATAGATGGCAACATCGTCGAAAAGTAAATCTGGACAATTTCAATGTGGTAATGATACACAATTGAAATCAGATTTTACAATCGATAGAATCTGCACCTCATTTGAGTGGTAGCACTGGCAGATATTTATCGTTTACATTAAAGATTGTTTCATGAATTGTTATCTTTAGGTCATGAAGGTTCAATGAAGGGGCTGAAGGACGTAAAAGAAACTGTTCATTCAGTTTGATATACTATAACGAAGCTTTTTTTAATTGGTGCAAAAGAGGATACATTCTAATTATTTTATTTTACCTCAGTTAACAAGGAAATGCTGATACTAAACATTTCTTTTAGAAGGGTGTTCTCGCCAAGACGGACTGAAGCACAAAAGACAAAATGCCTGTCAAGGTTACAGCCAAACATACAGTCCATCCACATAATCATAATACGACTGTCATGATAGTCATCAAATGTAAAGAGGTTCACTATCAACATATAGGTGCATCAGGCAGAGCAGCCGCAGTCAGATGTTTCTACCTCAAAGTTAAAACTACTTTAATAGTGTCCAATGAGAGCAACTCTTTAAGCTTAATGTCATCCTGCATACTGTTTCAAGGAGAAGAAGAAGCATATTTAAATGCCTTTTTATGTATTCAGTAGCACCTTCAGTACAGAAAGTAAGAATGACTAGCTGTGCTTTTCTTACACATGTAGTTAAGAGGAGCATTTTGAAGCAAACTTTAAATACATTTATAGGTAAGAAAATGTCAAATTTGCAGTCTGCAAGTGCTCAAAACAAACCATCTGCTATGAGCATGCTACAAACAAGTTTGAAGGTTCATAATGAATGTCAGTGCTCCATGATAGACAGTTTCTAAAACATATCAACTTTGATGCACGCATGTACTGTATATCTAAAATCTGCTAAAGCGGCGATTGATGACATGTACAAGACTTTGAATTTGCATTTAAACTGACATAAGCTTTTTTATCAGTACTTAAAACTGCTTTTCGTTCAAACAAGTAACACTTGACAGTATTTAAAGCAAGGTGCAATTGTGAGGTAGGTAGGTTGGAGGTGAATGCAGAGGTGTATTATGGTATCATTAGTATAAAAGTAAAAATTTGCTTTGAATGCCAAAAAGAAAATAACATTTATGTCTACTTTGAGGCCAGTTCCTACTCTGTTGTTCAGTGGCACAACACATTTACAGTGAATGAACATGTTACAACAAACAAACAGGTTGCATTTTGAATTTGGGGTCAACATGATCAGTTCCCAGAAGAAGCATTCATTTCCTACTAATACTGCTTTGTTTTCTGTCAAGGAATGCAAAACTGTCTCTGGAGAGACTGTGGTTTCTGCTCTGCGGACGGTCCCGAAGAGTTGCGACGCCATGTGTTTTTTCACTGTTACCACACCAAACTGAAGCAGCTCGGTCAGCAGGTGCTCAACGCCCAACCCGAACTTGGCACTTGCTCTATCGGATACCACAATCGTAACATCATCCCTGATATCCCAGACAGTTTTGTTTGTCTGTGGGAGGATTGTGAGGTATGTTTGCCACATATCTTTCCCAGTAAGGATGCAAATTAGAGTCGATCAGATCCAGTTGATCAATCAGTCACTCAGTCTTAAATTGTAATTTATTTTACTTAACAATTTATACATGACATTTATAATTACAGTTTTAAAAGTACTGACTATTACACTCAAAAACACAATGTAGTGCTAATTGTGTTTTATTACTATAAACATTACAAGGAGTGTTACCTAGTTTTACTATTGATTGACCACCTGTGCAGTATAGTGGTGTATCTAGTGTTTAAAACAACTTAAATGCAATGCCTCCCATTAACCTTGAACTAATTCAAGTCCACACTGACAAGACTATTTCATAGATGTTTGAAGAGTTTGCTGGAAAACATAAAAGTATTTTGTCAGCAATTAATCGTACCATCATTTTCCCTGATAAATGTACTTCTGTAACTGTTACGTTTTCTTATTTTAAGTTGTATTAATCATTTTTATGTATCTGTGCTTTCAGCAAGAACCATATGAAAACCCGGAATGGTTTTATCGCCATGTAGAGATGCACAGCCATTGTGCAGATATACCAGCAGGAGACGCTGAGTTCCCTTTACATTGTGCCTGGAAAGGTGAGTCATTTTTTTTCACAAACATCGATGGTTTAGAAATGTTAAAAAAATATGGGTGATAGAGAAAAGTGATTCACGTTTCTGTCTGCAAAACATTCTCAAGATTGTGAAGCTACTGCTAAAGGGCGTCCAAAACTGAGAGAGCACCTACGCAGTCACACACAGGAGAAGGTGGTGGCGTGTCCAGGCTGTGGGGGCATGTATGCCAGCAACACCAAATTATTTGACCACATCATAAGACAAAGTGCTTTGGAAGGTAAAGTTGAAGGCTGTTTGAATGTAAAGAGTGCTTACAAATTATTTAGGTTTAAAAACATTGTTATATGTGCTTCAGGTCAGAGGTTCCAGTGTTCTCATTGTTCCAAACGCTTTGCAACGGAAAGACTACTGAGGGACCACATGAGGACCCATGGTCAGTACCCTACATCCTGACACTCAAAGGTTTAGGATATTAAACTAAAACTAAATGGAAGCCCACTTCAAACCAAAGATTCTCAATAAGAGGAAACAGCTGGAGGTTACCTTGTTTTACATTGTAATGGAGAACTGATGCAGACGTACATTTTTGACTGAATTTGAAATGCTGAGTTTGGGAGAAAATAATAGATGCAGATATAACTCACTCCATCCAATTTTTGGATTTGATATGTTAAGCTTGATATATGTTCAGTTCTGTAGTTATACGAAATCTGTTGAAGGCAAAAAGTAAATTCCAGACATTCGTATGCCTTTTCAGTGTCTGATTTTTGGGTGTGGGGTGAGAATGATATCAGGCAGTTAACCAGCTGTCAGCTTTTACTTGGTCCAAACTGTCATTATCATACTGGCTTAAAAGTCATTATCTTACTGGCTTAAAAATCCACTGTCCACCTCTACATTGTAAACATTCTCTGAGAAGACTGCATTATCTCTGCACCCAGCTACATACTGATATACATATGTATGGAGCCAATAAATTGTACATAATATATGTGGATAGGGAGAACTCTCAGTAGAATAGGTTGTTTCAGCTCGACTCCAGTTGGATGATGGCATCGCATGCAAATCAGTCTGTCAAATTGTCAGTAGCTGGTTTTAGAATGTGTCAAATAGTGTGTGCTATTCCTCAATATTTATGAGCTGGAGTTCACCTGTCAACAAGAACCACAGTGTTATCTGTCCTTCTGGTGAATTGTCATCTGCGTTTTCTTAGTGTTTCCTTTGTTTTGAGGTGACACCACCTCCGCTAAACAAAGTACCTCACTATTTCTATTGGTGTTAATTTTTTAAAACTGAAATAACAGCAGTTAGAACAGAAGTACAGAACCATCTTACTAGATCGATTTGGCAGTTCTTCAGAGAGTTGAAGACTAGCAGTTTGCAAGTCGTTTCAGCTTATCTTGTTGTGAATCTTTAATCTGAACAGGGCTTTTACTGACTAGGTGACTGCATATTTGAGCCAAATAATTCTGCATGGTTTCAGGTATTTATATTCCAGTTACCGTATTTGCCGGGTTATATGTCGCTGCGGAATTTTAGTCACACGAGCCAAAAAATGCATAATGAAGAAGAAAAAAAAACGTGTATAAGTCGCTCTGGAGAACAGGTTGCATTTTTTCGAGGAAATTTATTTAACAATATCCAACACCAAGACCAGACATTTCATCTTGAAAGGCAAGTTATAGTAATAATAGAATAGAGAACAACAGGCTGAATAGGTGTCTCTTATGTTAACGTAATATAACAGCCGAGGCCCCATTGTCATGGTCTGTATTCATACTGAAAATCAAGATCAAGCGAGCTTTTGCCCTTCTGCTCCGCGGGAGGTTTCTGTCTTCCCCTGAGCTTGCCTTAAGACACCTATGTTACCGTTTGACGTGTACCGCCCCAGTCAAACTCCCCACCTGCCACTGTCCGCGCTTGACACCAGAAGTGAGAGCTCGGGGCTCACATCACTGGGTGAGTGACACGCAAATGTGTCACCGCTGACACGTTCGGTATTAAGCTGATGGCAAGTATAGTTGTTATTGGTAATGTCTACATTTTAAAATGTCAGTAATACAGATGCGGCAGATGCAGGTAGAAAGCCTAGAGTGACTTCTAACGGCTGTGTGATAAACAACGACCACTCGAAATAATTTGTATATACAGTGGGGACAATAAGTATTGGGAAATGTAAAAATGTGCAAGTTCACCCATTTAAAAAGATAAGAGAGGTT
>JAQQAE010005815.1:4469-17252 GCA_029823295.1 Pseudamia nigra
CCCCCCCCCCCCACCCCCCCCCCCCCCCCCCCCCCCCCCCCCCCCCCCCCCCCCCCCCCCCCCCCCCCCCACAAATATTCTCTAATCAGGGAACATTTAAGGGTCAGGAAAATGGTGAGGAAAAAATATTTAATGATCATAATTGCCTCCATAGTCTGATAAATAATTATGTAAATTGCAAGTTGTTGATGAAGGTGTTACACTGATTCTACAGCTTGTGACAAAGACACAACTGGCCAGGAAAAGACTCAGTGGAATCATTAATTTGGGATAATTCCAGCACCAGTCAGTCAGTCTCACAGTCAGGCAATAATGAACCCTACTGACTTGAGATCCTGTCTCTTACATGTGTCTCTGTGGGCGTGGGACTCTTTCAGTCTAATTTTGCTAATTGTCACTGTAAATGGAGGTGCATATAATGTGAATGAGGAAAAAAACATTTTCTCAGATTTTCTTCTGAAACTTCTGCAAGCTTAAGGCTTTTTTATTTATGGTGGTATAGGCACATTACCTTGGACAAAAGCTTTAACACACTTTCTTCTGTTTTTTTTTTAATTTATTATTTACTATTTTCAACACTGTACATAAATACTGAAGACATCTAGACTGTGAGAGCCAGAACAATGACAGACTGACCTTGACCTTCATTTCTTAAAATAATCATGGACTGTCTTTTCACTTTACTTAGCCGAGTGTTTCTTGACATAATATGGATTTGTACAGTAGTTGTATGAGCACTAATAGGACCATTGACTCTGTGCCCACCCTCCTCTCATGCAGTGGTTCCCAAACTTTTTTCTGGGAAACCAATTTTTAGTAATCAAACTATCACGACCCAAATCATGAGTCTATAAATCCTAAAATGGACTGAGTTTCATCATTACAAGCCTTACATTATTCCAGAGCACATAAATGACCCATTTTGAAGCAATGTAGCCTAAAGAAATCACTCTTTGGTTTTAGTTTTTGTGTTTTTTAAGACATATAAAGACCTCATTGCTAAATAATGGCATTTAGACAAAGAACAATACCCATATTCAGTGACAAAAACATGGTTGTTGCTTGTTGTTTTGCAAACCAAATAAATTCTAATGTGACCCACCTGTGGGTCCCGACCAAGTGTTTGGGAATGGTTCGTCTCCAGCACATTAAGAAGCCAAGCGATGCCACAAATTATCTCACCGTTAGTTGAAAACCTTTCTGATGACTAACTTGTGAATCAGATGAGAGAATGGCATCAAAGGTATCCGTGGCTCACTTGGACAATCAAAAATATAAAACATGCTCTGTATTTAACACTTTTTTGTTTACAACTTAATTGCACATTAAGAGTACCCAAGCCTTTGACTGGTAGTGTCTTACCTTCAGTAGTCAAGTAAAAGTATTGTTACTTTATAATTCTCCTGACTCAAGTAGAGGTATTTATAACAAAGAATTTATTCCAACCTTATATAACTGCTGTTAAACAAGTATTTTGTTCATTCTTATTTCCATGATTATTTTGATAACACCATAATAAATTCTACCAAAGCACAAACTTCGATCCATAGAGGGACCATGTTCCAGATACAGTGATTCAGATTGTCAGTACTTTGTCATCACTGTGAAGACAAAGTGAACAGCCGAGGCAGAGGTCTGCACTCTGAGGGCTTTCTCATTTTTATTTACAAACAAAAACTGAATTATTTCAGGAAAACAAAAATTGACATGGTCAACATTATTAACCCCCAGAAGAACTGACCTTTTTATTCAGGCACAGCACAAACACCACTCTTTGACTGAGTAGTGATCTAAGGATGTGCACTGAAGTTAAGTGTGAGGCATCACTTGTAAAAGCATCATGCTAAAAACAAATGAAATGCATTTAAATCCGAGAAGAAGGATTGTTGATGGACACAAAGCAGGAGAAGGGGTATACAAACTTATCAAAGGGTTTCCGAGAGAAGCGCCGGAGACATCCATCCATTTTCTACCCTTTAATCCTCGCAAAGGTCGGGTAGCATGTTGGAGCCTATCCCAGCTGACTTAGGGTGAAGGCAGCGTACCCGCTGGATGAGTCGCCAGTTCATCACAGGGCTGACATACTGTATAAAGACAGACAACCAATCACACTCACATTCATGTCTATGGACAATTTAGAGTAACCAGCTCATGGGGAGAACATGCAAACTCCACAGAAAGGCCCCGTCGGCCAGCGTTGGGATCAAACCCAGGACCTTCTTGCTGTGAGGAATCGCTCACATTGGAAACATTTTGAAAGAAATCAAGTTTTCATAGGGGGCTAATAATTTTGACCTCAACTGTATATATGACTATCCCTGGGAACAGTATATGTATCACACAGGCAAGATGGGAACTTTTTGTAATTTATTGTTAGCACATTAATAAATATTGGTGTCGAATAAGAACATCAAAGTACTTTTTTTTTCTTCCCAGGGAACACCTGCCTCAGTGTCAGGGTGTTATTATTGAATTAGTATTACACCCATTACATCTTCTCTGGACATGATTAATTTATTAAACCATTAATAGGAATGTGCAATTTTCAACTTAAGTAATTGGACATTTATAGATAGGCCAGGACTCACTTAATACAACAGGGGCCCACTGCAATTTATTTATTTTAACAATTTTTTTCCCCTGTTAATCAAACTCATGTGCGTGTCCATGTATGTACACAAAGGGACTGTACTTGACTTGTACTGTCGTAGCTCTGTTAACCTAACCAGTCATTCCACAATTTACAAAACGATTGTGTACGAGTGCAAGGCTTGAACACAAAAGGCTATGAAAAATAAAATCATAGCTGCACAGGTGAACAGATCTTTTCGATGAAGGCATTTTAAAATGTCACTGTATGAAATATGATGAGGTACATGTAAAGTTCACATGTACATTTCTCATTCATTTCCCATTCTCTTACTTTACACCAAGCCCCCCAGATGCATTTTAAACTAGTTTTTTTGTATTTAGGGTTTTCCTTCAAATAAATCAACCTTCATCTTGGAAAAATACATTGTGTTAATGCCTAGTAAATATAGTACTGTACATGAATAGAAAACAAATACCTACACTACCAGTAAACTTGGACATGCATTCTTCTTTATTTTTTTTGTTTTATTTTATTATTTTTGACATTGCAAGCTTAATACTGGAGAAGTGTTAGACAGCCAACAACATGTTTTATATTTCAAATTGTCCAAAGTAGCCACTTTTACCTTTGATGACAGCTTCGCACACCAAAGCAATCTCTCTTCAGATTCACAAGGTAGTCACCTGGAACGGTTTTCAATCACAGGTCAGCTGATTTGTGCCATTTCCTGCCTTCTTACTGTGCTTTAGTCCATCAGTTGTCTTGTGCAGAGGAAGGGCGGGTGCAGAGTCAATAGCCTACTGCAACTACTGTACAAATCCAAAAATGTCACAAACTTGACCGTGTAGTTGAGTGCAATTGCCAAAACATACAAACACTATGATGAAACCGGCTCTCATGAATCTGATGAAAAAATGCAAAGCTGTCGTCCAAGCTACATGTGGCTACTTTGGGTGATGTAACTGCAGTACAAAGCATGTTCTAGGTTGTTTGACACTTCTTTTAAGTACTATGTAATTCCACACCTGTTCATTCACAGTATGACTGTCTTCAATTTTAATGTACGATGTTAAAAATGATTTAAAAAAAGTAAAGAACACTGATGCAGGAGACATAAAACCTATAAATCTTTGACTGGTTGTGTAAATATGTATGTTTTCCATTATCATGTTCATTGAAAACTATGTCAATCACAATTTTTTTGGTAGTATTTATCATTTTAGTTAAAGGTGCTGTCTGCGATGTTGGAAAACTACCTAATAGCTGATCATTTGTGGCAGACCATTATACTGTAAATGTTTTAACAGGCGACCGACCAGTCAACACGGCTTACAGCTTCACAGTTGTCTGTTCTTTTCTTACCTGTACCAGATGTTGAAGGAATCTGAACTCTCCTCAGTCTCAGTGGTTAGATAAGCTACAGTTGTTAGCGCTGTCATGGCTACCAACACAACTTTTACAAGTCTGTGAGTGAGTATGTGAGCTCATGCACCTATGAGGTTGTAAGCCTCGACTGGCACGTCACCTGTCAAATGATTGACCGTGGACCGCTACAAACGGTCATCTACTAGCTAGATTCCCGACATCGTAGACTGTATCTTTAACAGGGTTGTTTCTGGCTCAACATACAGTAAGGCAGAGGTGGTACTATCCTTACAATGCAGGGCACATTCAGCAGGCTCAAGCTTCTTACAAACAGTGTATTTTTGGAGATATATTTGTCCTTAGATTGAAGAAAACGACAATTTCTACCTTAAAAGTGTATAGAAATCATTGCTGTTATTTATTTAGTGAAAAAAAACTTCATGTAGGACAAAAAACTGTGGTTTTATTCTGAATTTTACTGATTATTGGTTTATATAAACCCTTCAATTCAGACAGTGACAACATTTGGGTTTTTTTAGATCACAAAAAAAATGGAACCAAGTTCTGGAAAGCTGCTCGATTGAATTTGAAATTAACTCAATGTGACTCATCACATCAGCTGGCTTGGACCAGTAAACGCTCATACTGTGCAACACTGTCTTATTTTTTGGGTGTGTAAATGATTTAAAAATACTGTTTTTAAAGTAATATGTTATCAAAATTGATGACGAAAATGTCATATCCAGCATTTTTGCAATTGGTGATTTCCTGTCAGTAGTTTTACAGACATTTTTTGTTATTGTCAGGGAAAAATCTGTTTGGAAACCAGGGCCTTTTGCTGCCAGTTCACAGTCCTGTTTCTATTATAGATCTATGGGTTTACTGTTTGGGACTGTACAAAAAATGAAAGTTCTCCTGGCTATACCTTCATGGTAGTACTTCTGGTTGGTATGAAATACAATGCTCTAATGGCATAATGCAGTGTTTGTTAGAAAGTGATATATTTGAAGAAGAAACCCCCATCATCAGAAGCTGAAGGTAGCACACAATCTGATGGTGTCCACCTCTCAGTTCCAGACATATTGGCCAATTAATTGTAAATTTATCCTGATTCAAATACCTATGTATATCATTGAGTGGAATGATTTTAATGTTTACCTTCTATTTCCCTTCATGATGAGCTATGAGTCTGTGGTTTCTCTGCATGTGTAGTATTATACAGTATACTGTATGTCCTTGGGGTTGTGTATAGAAACAATAGTGTATGCATCAAAGTTTGAACTCTCTAATTAGGTCTGAAGAGAAAGTAGAAGTTATTTAGGAAAAGGTGTGCATTTCTTACAGTACTAATCGTGGGAGTGCAAGAATCCATGACCTTTTATCACAGCATGTTGCAGTAGTATTGTACTGGAAACATTTGCTCCTATAGCAAACATGCTCATCTCACCACTCATTAGTACTAATGGTCTCTGGGGGCTGTAATTACCAGAGTGGCTCTTTTTGAGTCATTTTCCAATTTAAAATGAAAATAAACATGCACCTCATGTACAAGATATTCCGTTTTGTCTGAGCTTTGACTCTGAGCTGATCAAACACACATCCATGAGGTCTCAGGACATCATTCAACTCTGCTGAATGACAGACTGCTGAGTGAGAAGTTCGGCTGTCTGAGGATAAATTGCAATACGTCACATACTTTGCTGTACAGTATGACTTTGTGCTATCATCCGGTATAGTACAGTAGTTTGGGAATTGACAGAGAAATTCTGAGCACTCGAGACATTGAGAGACCATCTGTGTACCCCTGCATGCGTGATCAGAGCCACTGAATATTCATGCACCATCCCTCCCCTTATCGCATTAGATTAGAACCCATGTGGCGAGAAAGCAAGGGGAGAGGCTGACAACACTGTTACGTTGTCAGAGACCCTTACAGCTGTGTGTTAAATAGCACATTTTCCAAATCAACATATGCTATGCTGTGGCACTGTTTTTGACAGTGCGGTCCATTTTTGTGGTGACATGAAGAAAATCCTGTAAACAACAACACACTTGATCTCACACATAATTGACTTCAGATGAGGGGTATGAAATGGAAGCAGTCTCAGAAAGGATTTGCTTCTCTTTCTAGTAAGAAAGTCGGCGACACTGCTTAGATTTTGCAGGTTGAATATATGTGTAAATAGTGTTTATTTGTATGTGTGTACAATTAAGAGGGATAATCATGTAGATTGTGTGTGTTTCTTAATACTGTATATGTATTTGTCAAAGTACTACAGTATATTACAACGAGGTATGTGTTTGAGAAAAATTAACATTTTGGTATTATTTTTAAACTGACATTTCTCCCAAATTCTAAATAAAAGTATAGTCATTTAGAGAGCATTTACTGTATTTGCAGAACATGACAAATGGTCAAAATTTTAAAAAGCAATGTTTTCAGGTTCATATGTATCTTTAAAAAACACAATACTAATGCTTTAATTTAGGAAAAAATTAGAAAAACATACATGGTAGAATAATCCTGAATTGCTTACTTTTCCTCATTAAACAAGATTTTGTTGAGGAGATCACCTCATCAGCACCTCTTTAAGTAGAATGAGGTGTGTTTGTGCTGGAACAGACGCTGGAATGGAATGGCTGTCATACATGTTGAAAGGCTAATGTAAAAGAAATATGTTGCAGTGTTCTCTTAATTTTTTCCAGAGCTGCATGTTTACATGATGTGATTGGCAGCCAATAAACTATGTTTGAAGTCTGAAAGGTGCACATATTTCAAAAAGCCTCCGCTGAAGTGAGTGAGAAGAGAAAATAAAAAGAGATGCTTTAAACACATTTTGTATCCCAGCAGATGTGACTGCCCGTTTGCTCATGTATGAAATATGAACTCAGAGAGACAAGGTCACTTAGGTTTGACTTACCTAAATGTGGCATAAAAATAGTGTGAATTACTGGGGCTTGAAGTGATAGCCAAGAAGTATTCATTAAACAAGAAAATCTGTTACCCTTTTAAGGCAATAAAAATTCTTGGGAGGAGAAACTAATGTGAGCAATTATTGTGTCAATACAGACGTGCTGTTAGTTGCTCACATCATTCCTTCTGTAAATCAGCCCACAGTGACAGTCCTCTTTGTAATAGTCACATTAATTGCAGCCTCCATATCTTGCTAAGAAGATATGGAGGCTGTGAATAAGTAATCACCTGGTCAAGACTGTCCAACTGTGGTGTGAGATGAGTTGTTAGTGAGAAGGGAAACTCCCAGGGCTGTTACAGATCCTGTCACGTGGGTGATAAATCTTTTCATTAAGTGGCTGCAATGACACATTGGTAATTGATATCAATGCAGTTAAGGTGGAGATGTGACACATTTACAGTGCTGGTGCAGTGGTCAGCTGTGTTTTATGTGCTCTTGTGGCTGCCACACGAATAAGGGTCACCTATGTGCCTCATGAATCCTTAAACAGCTGCTCTCTGCTGTTTGCCTGGCTGGCAGGAGGAGTTGGGCAGTTTGTTATAAGACTTCCCCAGTGCGGCTGCAAAGCAGTGTGGCGAACATCTGTTGTGTGTAAAGAACAATGCTGTGAAGTACAAATACATTTGCATATGTATAGGCTCCTCTGCCTCCTATAAAAGAGGTCTTGAAGTATCAGCAACTTTGAGGAGGCACTCGTAAAAAATGGAAAATGTATTTACCTGCAAAAAAATAACAATAATGACAATGACATGTAAATTTTATTTCACATTTGGGTTTTGGACTTGTACTATAAGTGATGCTCCATATACTTAAACAATCAACTGAACTAGATGTAGCGCAAAACTGTCACATGAATTGTTCGTGTCGCAACAGTTTGACAGTTTTTGTGTTTTGCTCTCTGTCTAGGTGCACATGAGGTGGTGATCAGATGTCCTCTCAATCACATACAGTGTATCGGGACTAAAAAATGTATTCATTTCAACAAACTCTGCAATGGTGCTAGAGACTGTGAAGACGGCTACGATGAAGGAGTTCACTGTCGAGGTAAGAGTCAATGACACAGTGATTCTTTTGTTTCACAGTACATGGAGGATACATTAATTAATGAGCATTCTCCTGTTAATCAGATCATGCTCATCTAATTTGGCTTATTACAATACTGGGAATTATTTTATGCATTAAAGCTCATTAAATTTTTAATCATTGGTCTGTGAACGTTTATTGCCTGTTAAGCTGCTTTAAACGGGCAGAATGCATCTTTAATGAACTAGGAATTCACAGCTATATCAAACCAACATGTTATTGAATTTGTCCTTACTCAAAGATAATGTGATGAAGGCCTGAAAGTTTTAGAAATAGTACTTTATTTTTCATGGTGATGATTTCTTTGTTTCCCATGGGGAATGAATAACAGCAAAAACAAAGTAAACGCACACACACCCACCCACACACACACACCCACACACACACCAGCATTTACACTAATAGCTGTGGTATCTGTGTAACAGTAACATCTGTGAATCTTCACAGACATATCTGTGTAACAGCATTTTGCAGACACCAGTGAATTTAAACTTGATCTGCACTGAACAGTAAGAATCAGGTTCAATTATCAGATTCAAGAATTCAGTTAATAGAACTCAGTGGTTATGTTATATTCATGCGAGGTCTCATAAGATGCAGCATATGTACCAACATGTATTTTATAGAATACACCATCAGCCAAAAGTTTGGACGCACATACCGGGTACATGGTTTTTATTTATTTCTATTATTTACAACATTACACATGAACACTGAGGGCATCCAAACCTGAAAGAACACATGAATTAATCAATTATGTGGCAAGCACAAAAGAATGAAAGAATGTAGAACATGTTTTATATTTTGTATTGGCCAAAGTAGCTACATTTACAGTAGATTTGTACACATGGCATTCCCTCAATAGATTCACCAGTTCAGTAATCCACTTTTTCAGATTGACTGAGATTGATTTTTTTCTTTTCTATTGATGATGGACCCCCCCCCCCCCCAAATCCCTGAACTGATTTTACAACACCTCCTCCCCCCACGGCCCTGGAACCCTGGACTGACTGATTTACATATCACAACCCCTAGATATCTTGAATCTTGCGTCTTGGACTCTCTCTTCTGCTTACTTACTGTAACTGGTTCTTGCCATAATATTAATTTGTATGGTAGTTGTAGTAGCACTAGGAGGGCTATTCACTCTGTGCCCACCCTTCCTCTGTACAAAACTACTGGTGGCCCAAAGCACATGCAGAAAGCAAGAAAATGTGCAAATTAACTAGCCTGTGAACTGAAAGCCATTCCAGGTGACTATGTTTCGAATCTGATGAGAGAATGCCATAAGCATGCAAAGCTGTCATCAAAAGTAAATGTGGCCTGTTATCAGTGCAAAACATAAAACATGTTCTATGTTTGCGCCTTAATTTTGTACTTGTTCTTTCACTGTCTGGATGCTTTCAGTATTAATGCACTTTTGAAAATAAAAATAATTAAAATAAAGAAAATGCATTGAAGATGCTGTGTCCAAACTTTTAACTGGTAGTGTACATCATCAAAAATTACAAAAAAAAAAAAAATTACAAATGTCCACACCTCCTGCTTATGCGCCGAGTTTGAGTTGTTTGTCGCCTTCGTATGACTCTGGAAAGAACCATCTCTTTATTATTCATATGATAGTTGTGTGGCCTCGTCTTTTACATTTCAAAGTCAAAGATCATGTAAGCAAATGCAAGAACACATGTTTTGTCGAACAGATATTTAATTTATGACTCTTCTAGTGTCGTGATGGAGAGACACATCTGTTGGTATTTGGCAATGTTCACAAGAGCTAAGGCTGAAATCATACAATAATATTAAGTGGTTCTAATTTTGTCAAAGTGCAAAGGTGTAAAGCACCGAACAATCCAGGCGGGAGTGTGACTCAACTCCAGTCAAAGTCTCATGATTTTATTCAGGAAATGGAAATTGGTCTGCAACAATGAAATCACTTTAGAACTCGTCTGGTGTACCACTGGCTTTAGTCGATAATGTCTGCCTCGCCTCAACTTTTTTTGGTTCAACTGCTTGCCAAGGTGACTTCTCATCATCCTTCCTGTCAGAGCAGACAAAAGACACAGTGGGACGGCAGCACCATGTGTTGTGTTGTACACAAGTTTTTGTTGTTGCACACATTCTTAGCTGCTATACCAAGCTGTTATGGACACCTGGTTTTAGTGATAAGGCAAAGCGTGCCTCATGATTGCTGCACTCTTGGCACAACAACAGCTACTGTCTGACAGAAACATTGACCTTTTTTGACCTCTGAGACAGTTTATGTCAAGCTGTGCTTTGTCTCTGTGTGGTTGCTAGCTGCCAGGTAAAGTAGCCTCTGCTCCACAGATGAAAAACTCAAATGTCTTCAATATTTTACTCCTGTTTACACTGCCCACGTTTAAATGTATTTCATAAACTGCCTGGGATGAGAAGATTAAATGACTATTGATTGAGGTGGAAAGGCATGATAACAGTATGCAATGTGCCCTCAGCAGTACCAGTCTGACTGTTGTGCAGATGTACAGGCTGAATGTGAGGTGCTTTCCTATCAACAAGATCAATAGCTGATACAACATGATAAGAAATGGACAAACCTAATTCAAATAATTCATTGATTTCCATCTAGGTTGTATGAAAATCCAGAATGTCACGCCACCACCCTCCATAAAACCCAGAGACACGCTGTGCATTCTCAGGTCCTCAAGTCCTGCTCCCATCCCCTGTGCTTCAACAGAGGCAGGGAAAAGGCTAGTTAATCCTGTCATGCTGATAAAACAAGGTAATAAGGTTCTAAATTAAAGTATCTGCTGCCATATCAGCTCTGTTATTCAACTTGATATACTATGTACATATGGTACAGAGAGCCCTTTAGACTTGCAGCAGTATAACCAATACCTCTAAATACCTAATGAGACATTATGATAATGCATACACATTGTAACTCATTTGTTAATTATCCTCACTCTTACGGAGTCCCCAAAAGGAAACAGATTAGACTTTAGTCTAACATACCGCTGCATAAATTTTGTACGTATATACATTAACAGCTGCAACGAGTAACATGGAACAGTGATGAGTCACTGGCCATAGTACCCCACAGAAAGAACAGAAAAGAATGGTTAAACTTAGTTTTTAATGTTGTTTCAATAGAATTTAGGTACTGGTGGGTGTTTTCTGGTTGGATAGTTGTGTATTTTTTTACTGAAGAAAAAAAAACAACAACACTTGAACCTTCTCTGAAATACAAACTAATGCATTAAAACTAGAGCGCTAAACAACAGAAAAAGTAATCAATACTGCTATTTACGCTCAAATGTTCTTAAAGCAACTTTCTTTTTCTATACCAAAATGCTTTTGGGCCTCATTCAAATTGCATCTGAAAACTGAGCACAGGAATCAAACCCTAGTTAATATATTATTATGATAATCTGTAATAAATTAAAAATGCATTGCCTGGCTAAAAAAATATCTCATTGGACTGCCTTTAGCTTTGATTACGGCACACATTCACCATGGCATCATTTCAATATCGCAATGTCACAATATTTATTTCCATCCAGGGTTGCATTAATTTTTTGCCAAGTTCTTTTATTGATGATGGGAAAGTCAGATCACTGCACAAAGTCTCCTCCAGCACATCCCAAAGATTCTCAATGGGTTTAAGGTCTGGACTCTGTGGAGGCCAATCCATGTTTGAAAATAATGTCTCATGCTCCCGGAACCACTCTTTCACAATTTGAGCCCCATGAATCCCATCTTGAAATTTTCCCGTGACATCAGGGAGGAAAAAAATCCAGTGAAGGAATAACCTGGTCTTTCAGTGTATTCAGGTCGTCAGCTGAGCTCATTCTTTGGACACATAACATTGCTGAACCGAGACCTGACCAACTGCAGCAACCCCAGATTTTTGCACTGTACCCACAGGCTTGTATGTTAGGTACTAGGCATGATGGGTGATCACTTCATCCATCTCTTTTCTTACCCTGATGCGCTCATTACTCTGGAACAGGGTAAATCTCGACTCATCAGACCACATGACCTTCCATTGCTGCAGAGTCTAATTTTTATGTTCCCTAGCACATTAAAGTCAATTTTTTTTCCAATTAGCCTCACTAACCCAATATTAGTAGTGTCAGCAATCTCCTAGATGTTTTCTTTTCTTGATGCTAATAATCTTACCCTTCTGAAACAGGTTAATATCTTTTCCATGACCACAGAATGTGTCTTTGACATCGTTGTCTAAGAAATGAGAAGCTACTCACTGTATCAGTTAGGGTTAAATAACTTGTTGCCAGCTGAAATATAATCACCCATCAGGTAATTATGCAATTGGAGGCTCTTACCTATTTGCTTAGTTAAATCCAAGCAGTGACTTTTTTGGCCAGGCAGTGTATATGCCATGATCTGGTCAGAGTCTAGGTTGGTGAATATCTAAAAAAAAAAAAATAGAACACTGGTACAGTGATACCCCTTCATACGAGTTTAATCCGTTCCGGCATCACGCTCGTGACATGAAAAACTCATGAGACGGGACCAGTTTTCCCATAGGAATACATGTAAAACAAATTAATACGCTCTGAGACCCACAAAAATTCCCATATAAAATATGTATTTTGTACGTACACATTTATTCCATCCATCCATTTTCTACCCCTTAAACCTTGCAGGGGCTGGGAGGGATGCTGGAGCTGTCAGGTTTATCTTCAAACTAGATCAACCCGAAAAAACATCAACTGTGATTTATGATGATTAACCATAAACCTAAAACCTACAACCCAGTGAAAAGAC
>JAQQAE010005816.1:0-17250 GCA_029823295.1 Pseudamia nigra
TTATAAGGCGCAGTGTCATATTTGGACAAAAATGACGGCTTTTAGATGCGCCTTATAGTCCGGAAAATACGGTAAATTAAATGAGTTGTTGAACTCATATTGGATTTACAGCACAAAGAAATCAATTCTCTCTTTTTCAAAATATTCATTGACTGCACTGTAAATCTTTCACATACACGTCACATTATTTTACCATCACTGGCTAAGATTGAAGCTTCCAATTGAAGTCTCCAGAGGCTGCAGAAATCCCTTAAAAACCAGTTTGTGTATGCTGAAATGAACCCAATTGGGATTTTGAAGCACAAATATAGCAGTAAGCAACGCATGACTCATCAATCTGATTTTTGCACATTCCAGAAAGGAGAAAGACAACATTTTACAAAGGGATCTGGGAGACTAAGAGGATGGAGAGACAGTAGAAGAAATAAGAGAGACAAGCATACTGTCCTCCAGGCAGACGTCTTATAAGTTTGTTGTCTGGGCGTGTGTTAATGTGTCACACCAGACAAGACACTGTGAGTCTCGTCAAGAACAGGGTACACCCAACACTTAGGCAGGTGGGAAACTTTCCAAACATCTCTAGTACAATTCTGATGAGCAAAAATTCTGCCACTAAACAATGTTATACTTCACTTCTAATCTTACTTTCACTCCATCAGTAATCAGTAGTATTTATCTTATACCTTAATCCTCTTCCCGTTCTCCTGCCTGTCTTTCATCCCTCTAAGCTCTCTCTCCGTCTCTTGTCTCTGTCTGTGTGTGTCTCTCTCTCTCCCCATCTCTAAAGCAGCAGGGCCTGACTTTCCCAGAGTAGGGTGGACTGTGGTGGAATGTGTGTTGCTGACTTTCACACGGGGTCAGGAGACCCAGCCTCCTGGGAGAGAGAGAGAGAGCGAGAGAGAGAGAGAGACAGAGCGAGAAGGATGAGTCAAAGAGGGCAGGGAGAGACATGGGTAGACAGGAGGTTGATTTAAATCAGCCCACAAGTTATGAAGGAGAAATTCATTTTCTAGATTGTTTAACAGTAAATACAGCCTTACCATCACCTTCCTTCTTCCTAGCTGACCTATCCCTTATGTGAACACCTTTATTGTGTTTTACTTCTGGTGATTATTGCATATCCAACTAAGCTTTATCTTCAGTCATTTTTCTCATTCTCACTCCCCCTCCTCCCCATTATTCTTTTTTTTCACACTCTCTTTTGTTGTTTCTGTGGTTTTGGTGCATCAGCCAAAGACAAACCCCACAATCACTAATTACATGCTGCTGATGGGAGGATTAACAAAAGGGAGGTATGGAGACATCACTCTCTTTGCCTGCCGGGAGGAATGGGGCCCTAATGAAAAGTGACATGTTTACATTTTTTTCTTGTACTGTACAAACAAGCCATTACAGAACTCTGGGGCCGTGAAGACTCAGCCTCACCTTCTCTTTCCTCCCTTTCCTGCCTTCGTAAGGGCTTACGGCCCCACTAATCCACCGCATACGCCATGATTGTGTTAAGAAGGGAAAGAAGAATTGGCTAGTCAAATAATTTAGTCTGTCTTTTTCTGTTTTTATGTATAACAAGTCAGCAAAAGTGGAGGAAAGGCCAAAGTAAGCCCTGTTAATTCAAAACCAACAAGTTATAATTCAAATCTTATAATTATTTTAAATTTTAATCCTGTTAATATTGATTGGTTATTAAAGCACTGATTTCATGAGCAGGTCGGAGTCACAATTCAAAAGTACAACTTCAGATGTAGTCTTTAAATGCACCTACAGAAGTAGTCTGTAAATATCGTCATCCCATTACTATTCTGTCCTCTGTGGTCATGTCTTCACTCTCATCCCCTTTTATCATTAATCTAAACATCAATATGTTACTTCAAATTTGATCTTTGACCCCATTCAAAGTAATTACACTGAAGGGATGTAAAGGGTTCCTTTGGGTCCCACAGAAGAGAACTCCTCTGTGGGTTGTTGAAAGTACTTTGAGTTTCACTGTAACCCACATCTATGTGGTGAAATGCAATTTAGCTAATGGAGCATAACGCTGCTTTTATAGACTGAGGATCAATGCAGTTAATGAATGCAGTCATTTTTGTTTGAGTACAAGTGTGCAGTCATAAGGACAAAGTAAAGATGAACATTTTGAGTAATTTTTCTCTTAAAAGCTTCATACAGCGCAGAGGTTGTTGCATATACGTAGCAGCGAACACATCTTAGGACATCGGCTGCTGTCCTCCAGTGTTTTCAACAAATAGTGTTTGCATGTGTGTTGGTGTATGAGTGAAAAGGTGCAGACGGTGTTGGTGATGGGTGGCCTTGTGAACAGGCTACTTGAGATATCATCTTACTTCTCTGTCTCTTTTTTCTGTGCCTTTTGTTGATCCAGTGGTTGTTACTTCATGAATGCAATATGTTTAATTTTCACATTCCACTGCATTTCGCATGCAGTGTGTGTATGTGTGTGTGTGTGGGGGGGGGGGGGGTGCACGTGTGTTTGTGAAAGTATACATGCATTTGAGCAAATGTGAATATGTGTTTTCTTCAAGGCCTTTGTGGAGTTATCTAACCAGAGATGACGGCTAATGTGCTGATTTGACCATGAAGTTTGCTCACTCGCATCCCTTTTCTTTTCCTTGTATTTCACTGCTGCCTGTTTTCATTCATTTTCATTCATTCATGTTGTCTGCATTCCCTTTCTCTCTGCGCTTCTCTGTAATGTTTTCTGTTGTCAGTCCTTCGCACTCTGTATTGACAGTGTGATACAGAGGATCCCAAATGTTTATATAGGAATTATCTATGGAGCAGGGTGCTGCCCCATGGGTGGTAGAGTAAAAGATGATTCTCTGGACCACACTGGGTGAGACCTGTTCACAAATTAACTACTGTTCCTGACAGCACTGTACTGTCTCACTTTCTGTGTTTGGACGTGAATAGAACGATGTAAACACATGCCCTTCCTCCTCATTTTGTCTCTGTTCACATCTCTCTTTGTTTTATACAAGTATTCTGCATAAACCTTAGCTACAGTAATCCAGTAGAGAGCTACCTTTTTCATATATGAATTATTTATATGAATGATGTGTGACCAGCAGCTTATTCAAGTCAGAGGATGTGTACAGCGTAATGTTAACATTTAACTTGCCATTAGTGAAGTTATCTAATGGTAAGTTAAATGGTCTTGCACTTATATGGCGCCTTTCTACCCTACGGCACTCAAAGCGCTTTACACTGCTTTCCATTCACCCAGCCACACACACATTCATACACAAGTGACACTCACTGGGAGCAATGTGGGGTTCAGTGTCTTGCTCAAGGACACTTCAGTGGACATGAGAGGCCGGGATTTGAACCCTTCGGCTCCTGGACAACCCGCTCTACCTATTGAGCCACAGCCGCCATAGTTAGCACTGAGTTCTACAAATTTCATTCATAGAAGTTGTATTACATTTTGCAGCACAGTGCCCAAACTCATGAGACTGTCTGCATTCTTAAAAAAAATCCTTATATTAGAAATAAAGATTGACTTATCCACATCAGTATAATCTCTGATTTGTATTTAATGGAGCATGTTCCAACTGGCAAGAACTTAATAACTGTCTTTCAAGGGTGTTACATATGAATAAGGTCATTACTGGATCTAGTGTCACCAGAAGTGCCAGAGACATGTGCCATTAAGAGCCTGTGTTTGCCCTTTTTTATCCATGGGTACAAGGGTTTTTTACTGGTTCAAATTATAAATACATGCATAAATACATGTTTGCTGAGTGACCAGCAACAATGAATAAAAATACACATCAATTAATCTGCAACAATCTCAGTTAAGGCCTTTTTTTATAAGGAAAAATGACCGTAGTCCGCTCAGGTCTGCTGTTGAGTGCCACCCAGATCATTGCGATATGAGACAATTTGTCAGACTTGAAGAAAGCTGCCTACTTATGTTCATTTCCAAGCACACTTTTCTTTCTTTTGTGCTAAAATACAACTACACATTTGTGTTCCTGGAAGTGGCAGTTTCGGGATCTTCATTAAGGCTCATTATATTCATATTTGGAGTTATTAGCTTGGTCAGCAGAAGGTACAGAGAGGGCACAGAAGGATTAGATACAGAGAGAGAGCACGGTCAAGTCTATTTTGTGACACAATCCAAGACAAGCTGGGAATTTCGTCAAGACTGGTCTCCAGGCACCTTCAACGGCAGTCAACTGCTCCTAACACAGCAAGGGTTAAATGCAGAGAATAAATTTCCCTATGGGGATCAATATAGTAAACATAATAATAATTATTATTATTTAAAATTGTTTAAGAACGGTGTTAGAAACACTTAGCAGTAGGTCAAAGTGATACATATTTTCCTTCACACACTAGTTTGTAAACAGCTGCAGAATATGGCAGGATGGATTATTCATCTGTTGGGCAGACTGACTGAAAATCACATTCTCTTCTACTTTTCAGATGACTCACACTCAGATTCACACATGCACACACAACAACCAGCGGATGATGGATAATGTGCGTAGCCTGGCTGGTCATAGAGTCCAGTCACTCCATCCAGCAGACATCAGCTGTTCAAGTCTGCATGTTTTCTCACTGTATATGTGAACATGCATTTATGTGAATATGTTTTGATGTTATGAGTTTTTCTTTCATTCGTCATCCATCTTTGTGATCCTGTGTGACTGGGCTGTGTGTACAAATGTGCTAAAAGCTGCTCTCTGGTTTTAGTTTGTGTGAAAGCATGTATGCGTGTCAGTGGCGGAAGGTCAGTTAAGGACACTGTTTTGGAGCTTCTCAAGCTTTGGACAATACAGTTATTTCCATTTTGTGAGTGAATGCTGAAAATGGGATTATGTGATGGAGACACCAAGTAGCATTTCAAAATCAGTCTAGTCTCCAGTGGACTTACATGTTTGTATTTATTACACTCGGGAGGAAATGAAGCAGAACTAACCAGATTTTTACCCACACCCTGTTGGAAAATCTGAGTCTGTGTTGGTTTGTGTTTCTGCTCATATGAGTCCCACATAACAGGTGTTTAGTCCACAGGAAAGTGGTCTAAATCCTGTGCACCTGTGTTCTTATAAAGCAGAGGAATTTCTCCTCCGCTTAATCCCCCTTGATGATTTTAGACCCTTTTAGAGGACCCCCCCCGACTGCCTGCCCATCCCTTATACACCCACACCCCTCCTCCTCTTATTTCCTTCCTTGTCATCCTGACCTTCACTTGTTTCTGTGTATCCTTTCCTTCATCAACTCTTCCTCTTTCCTTTTTTGTCTCCAGGGAATAGCCTCGGTTTTGCAGCGAAGGTCTGATAATGAGGAGTATGTGGAGGTCGGACGTCTTGGACCTTCTGACTACTTTGGTGTGTAAATTGTTGCAACTTTTTTTCCCTTCCCTTGGCAATATGTTCAAGTTGTTGGTGAGAACAATGAATGGATTTTATATTACCCTGTATTTAACACAAAAAAGTATAAATTGAATGAGTGGAAGGTTAAACATACATAAGTGATGGTACAACATGTATTTTGGTCTTTCATTGATCATTTTTATCACTAAAATTACTTAGGCAGAATACTTATATTTAAATAAGACATGCATTAAAGTATGTAATAATTTCTAAAACTAGTATTAAAAGGAACAGTTCTCTGCACATGTTCTGTTTTTTCTTCTTTACCTACCATATATCAAATGTTTACAACAATTTTCAAATTCAGATATATTCAGTGTAATTCATCTGTATTTTTAATTTAATACATTTATTTTTTGATTGCCTGCCACTGCAATGATATCTTGTCAAGAAAGTTAACATCCAGATAATATTTACTGTGAGCTGCACCTCTTCTACTAAAATTAAATGACATAAGATGAACATATACAGTGCTGTGAAAGTGTTTGCCCCTTCCTGATTTCTTACTTTTTTGTATACTGTATTTGTCATATTTAAATATTTCAGATCATCAAACAAATTTAAATATTAGACTAAGATAACCCAAGTAAACAAAAATGCAGTTTTTAAATGAAGGTTTTTATTTTTAAGGGAAACAAAATCTAAGCCCACATGGCCTGGTGTGAAAAAGTGCTTATCCCATAAAATAAATAACTGGTTGGTCCATGTTTAGCAGCAACAACTGTAATCAAGCATTTGTGATAGCTGGCAATGAGTCTTTTACAGCGCTGTGGACAAAATTTGGCCCACTCATATTCACAGGATTGTTGTAATTCAGCCACATCGGAGGGTTTTTGAGCATGAACTGCCTTTTTAAGATCATGTCACAGCATCTCAATCTGATTCAGGTCAGGAATTTGACTTGGCCACTCCAAAGTCTCCACTTTGTTTTTCCTAAGCCATTCAGAGGTGGACTTGCTGGTGTGTTTTGGATCATTGTCCTGCTGCAGAACCCAAGTGTGTTTCACCTTGAAGTCACAAACAGATGGCCGGACATTCTGCTTCAGGATTTTTTGGTAGAAGCAGAATTCATGGTTCCATTTACCACAGCAAGTCTTCCAGGTCCTGAAACAGCAAAAGAGCCCCAGACCATCACACTACCACCACCACATTTTACTGTTGGCATGATGTTCCTTTTCTGAAATGCTGTGTTACTTTCATACCAGATGTAACAGGACAGCTTCCAAAAAGTTCAACTTTGTCTCATCAGTCCACAGAGTATTTGCCCAAAAGTCTTGAGGATTATCAAGATATTTTCTGGAAAAACTGAGACAAGCCTTTATGTTCTTTTTTGTCAGCAGTGGTTTTCGTCTTGGAATTCTGCCATGCAGGCCATTTTTGCCCAGTCTCTTTCGTATAGTGGAGGCATGAACACTGGCCTTAACTGAGGCAAGTGAGGCCTGCTGTTCCTTTGTATGTTGTTGTGGGGTCTTTTGTGACGTCTTGGATGAGTCGTCGCAGCACTCTTGGGGTAATTATGGTAGGCTACCCACTCCTGGGAAAGTTCACCACTGTTCCATGTTTTTGTCATTTGTGGAAAATGGCTCTCACTGTGGTTCACTGGAGTCCCAAAGCTTTAGAAATGGCTCAGCTTTCCAAAGATATGATAAACCACAGTTAATTTATATTTTTACAGGGGAGGGGGTGGGGGGCAATCACTTTTTCACACAAGGCCATGTAGATTTGGATTTTTTTTTCACCTTAAAAATGAAAACCTTCATTTAAAAATTGCATTGTGTTTACTTGTGTTATATTTGTCTAATATTTAAATATGTTTGATGATCTGAAACATTTAACTGTGACAAACACTTTTTCAGTGTTGTGCATCACTAAATGAGATGTAAATGAATAAGCTTAGTCCAGCTGTGTATTTGTTTATGGATTTTATTGTCTTTAATTGCATGTTGTATGCTTAAATGAATAATCCAGCCACAAGAAGTCACAAGCCAGTGTAGTTGTGTGCCAGTCCCAGGTCCAGATAGATGGAGAGGGTTGTGTCAGGAAGGCATGCCATGTGAAACTTGGCCAAAATAAACATATAAATCTTCAAATCCAATTGGAAGCAGATGATTTCCTGTGGCGACCCCTAAAGGGAACAGCCAAAAGAAGAAGTGTTCAAATGAATGGTATCCCCCCCACCTAAACATTGTTGTCTTCTACTTTTCTTCCCCCATTCCTTGTCATCTAGGTGAAATTGCTCTGCTGCTGAACCGTCCCAGAGCAGCTACTGTTGTTGCCCGTGGTCCGCTCAAGTGTGTGAAACTGGACAGACCCCGCTTTGAGCGTGTGCTGGGACCATGCTCAGAGATCCTCAAGAGGAACATCCAGAGATACAACAGCTTCATCTCCCTCACTGTGTGACATGTTGGCCCACGTGGGCTGCACCAGCAGGGGTGGGCAACATCAGCATCAGTTTTGGTTTGAGGTAGGGAAAGGGTGAAGGTGTAGGGGAAAGGACATGGGTTTTACATCCACAATAAGGCGCTCATTTCCTGCCTTCTTTCTATTTTGCGCATTTTTCTTTTGATCTTGTGCACTTTGACTTGACCTGTGCTGTCACGTAGCTTTATGTCAAAAACATGCAGGAGTGTAAAAATCAGAAAAAGACAGGGAACATTTAACTCATGTAAATGAGTCATATATACAGTGTGTCCATCCACTGTATATAATGCATGCTTCTAGATGGACAAAGAACGGAGTTTGCACTTATGAAGGACATGGATGAATTCAGGAAATAAGGAGGAGTTGAAGTCATGTTTACGTACAGCGGGTGGAAGTGAGTACACATTTCTTTGCTCGCTGGCTGTGGTTTGCCTTTTTCACTTGTGGGTGTTGTGTGGTGCCATTTCTAGGTCAAATCAGACCTGTGCTGCACAGTTCCCTAAGATGTAGATTTAGAGGTATGAAGACAAAATAAATTTGTGGCTGTTTCCTTCATTTTTAGTGCTTCTTTAGTGTGTGTTGACTGCAGTTATCAGTTGGGGTTGTTAGAGGCAGTTATATGTTTTAAAATTTTACTATTCAGTGCCGTGTGCCAGGCAAAATAACCAGTTGCTTTTTTAAAAGATCCTTACTGTCCCTATGTTCCTGAACCTTTGATTCCTGAAAAGGTTCAGTTTGATCTGTGAACCACTGTATTACAAAGGTGCAGTAGTGTTACTAGTCCAATCCAGAAACACAGAATCTCAGTCTGAAACCAACTGACATAAAACTCAATAATACTATATGCCTCCAGTGTCTCAGGACTGAATAAATCTTCAGTACAAACACACATATTACCTGTTGTTTTTTTATGCTCATATTTTTCTTTTTTACTGCTAGATGAATGCTTTTGCACCATTTGACAGTTTGTAACGTTGGGCCATTATAGCAGTTTCATTTAGCTGTTTTTAAGACATGACTTCAATGTTTGAATTATAAAAGAAAAAGGTAAAAATAATAATACTTGTGTTGATTTCCTTTGATCTACTGTAATCTGTCAAAATTGCACAACTGACCCAACGAAAATTATCTTTCTGTATTCTCTATCTGTGTATCTCTTTCTTTCAACTATCAAACCATCTTGAGCAAATAAAGATAAGCCTATGAAATCCTCCTGATTTGGCTCATGGTTTTCTCTTAATCAGCCCCACTGTAAATGTGACACTCATCAAATTCTTTCCCTTTCATTCATCCCAAATTCTGGCTCTGCTTTCTGTTCCGCTCTGCTGACTGGATTTAACCATCTCTTTTCCTATAACATCTAACTTCATATCTTTGTGGTCTTGGTCACTCTGTTTGTTGTCCTACTGTATATGCCCACTCTCTCAATCCTGGTCTCCTTCCTCCTCTGTTCTCCATCCTTTTCACATTAAGCCAAGTGTCAGTCATCCTTCAGTCTGCGCTGTCAGAAAGCCTCAGAACTCCTCCCAGCCAGTTTATACCCAGTGGACTAAATCCTCAACAGCTCTAACATTCCTCTTCATCTTAATGCCTACTAAATCAACTAAGGAATGTGCCCCCAACTTGCTGACAGTGAGTTTAGTAGTCACACACATAAACACTCATACATACACCTAATTACACTGACAATGCACACCCACGAACACACACAAGTTTAAGTTTGCTTAGCAAAAGAAGAATTGTTCCTCCCTTATTTTACCCTTACTTTTTGTGGACACAAGTTCACCCTCTCACTTCCTTTGGTTTTGCTGAAGAGGATGCTGGTGAAGTTTCACTCTGTCAACACATTATTTCTACTTAAAACAAATTTGTGTTAGTAAAGTAGAAAGAAATTAAAGCAGAGGTCTGAGTTGAGTGTGTGCGCGCATGTGCATGATCACACATTTTTTAGACTTTAGTGTCACTTTAAGAGTTTGCAGAATTTATTCACACAGATATCCATCTCTATACATTGTAACAGTAGTTTCTGGTCAGAAGTACACATTGTTTCCATGTCTTCACAGCTACCTTTTTCCTTATTAACTGATTTCAGCCTTGCCACAGCTGTTACACCTCTGAAGACTCAATTTTAGCTCTATTTATGTGTATCTTCACTCCTATTGATTGCAAAATAGTAGCCCATGAGAAAAACAGCAGTAGCGCGGACTCGGAAGGATACGCAACAATGATCCAAGTGCATCCCCAGACCTCCTACTCTTTCCATGTCTTTTTTTAGATGTTGCAGCCTGGCTCTATGACTTCCAGCTACTCCCACATTTTACTATGTTTGGAGCATGGGTTCCTGTGCATTTTCACCATGAGACTCAATAAGGTGGTGTAGAGAAAATAAGAGACACAACAGATGGAGAAGGAAGCTGCAGAAGATGAACTTGGAGGAATGTTAACAGAATCTGTTACTGTTCTGATTATAGTGCTCTCATTTGGTTTTTAGTGCACTCCAGAGTGGTGTAAGGTCTGCTAATTTAACAAGTAAAATAGATATTAGGATCCCAGTATGGGAACATTTTTGCACTGGCCACTTTGTATACTCTAATGTTCATGCAAGCATTTACAAAAATTTACAAGATGGGACTGCTGGGAGTGATATGGTTTGTGTGTCTGCATGTGCACGGCTGCTTGCATGTGTATTTTGTTGCATCCCATAGCAAACTACAATCACCAATGGTCTCATGAGAACATGGTTTATTTGGTACTACATATTTAGATCTCGCAGTAGATGTTTCCCTGGTTGTGTAGCCCCTTATTTCACTCTCCCCCGTTCATTCTCCTTTTGTTTCCTCTCCTCCTCTATGGTTCTAGGTTCCCATAGCTGCCATCTCTGGTCCCCTCTATCTTCTAGTCAGGGAGATCCAGGCTAATTAAAATCCCTGCCAACACTAAACTTCAGCCTCTATTGAGTCCTTTTGCCTTCTCCAGGGTCCCGACACCCTGGTGGAAAAATCAACCCCCAACCGCCTGCGCTAATGACTACAGCCTTTCATACGCAGCTCTTTTCTTCTCTAGATATGTTGGGTGTGGTGACCTGACTGTTGCAGAGTAGAGAAACTCCACGTCCAGGCCCATCTCTGCTTAGTTCCTGCCTCTGGTGCTCAGTTTCTTAGCTCTAATGGTAACCTTCTGGGGTCAGAGGTCAACACCCTGGCATGGTCACAGGTGACTGAGCAATGGTTACGCTGATGGGATTGAAAGGTTAGGGATGAGAGGGGTTCAGCAAGAGAAGGAGAGTCAAAAATTGGGTCAGGAGATCATCACAAGGTCCGGCTAAGTTAAAGTGCAGACCTTGTGGTCAGTTATTGTGTGGTATATTACAAGAGCAAAGGAATATGTTTTTCTTTTTCATTAGTTCCCTCCAAGGACCAGGTCAGCAGAAAAACACTTATGAGGCTTCTTTGATTAATTAAAATGATTAATTCTGGAAATTTCTCTTCTGAAATGACATACTCTTTGCTGTTTGTCCCCTGGGGAAAATGGCCGAAGGCCCTGAAGGAAAAAAGGAGTAGGACAGAAAGCAAATGAAGGAGGGGATGAGATACAATCTGTTTGTTTTTTCTGCTTTTCTTTCCCAAGCTTGTTATCGTTCCTCATTTCCTGCTGGACGACAAGTAAATAATCCACATGTATACGTGTACTAACACTAAGACTAGGCCTCTCCAACTTTTCTCAATTTTGACTTCAGTTTCACAGTTATTCCAAACCGATGTAGACTTGTGGAACTTGCCTCCAAATAATGCACAGAAAAACAAACAAGAGATTGAAATTGTCGCCTAACATTCTACATGCTCAAGGAAAAAATGTGCCAGTAGCATTTTTGTGAGTGAGCTATTCCATCATGCACATGACTCTGCAGTCCTCAGCCCACATTGATCCCATCCCAACACAATCCATCTTTTTACTAAGGCTCTGACTTCACTCCCCAGGGAGGGAGTGAAGCACTTCTCTCAATTGTTCCTTCTTTTTGTTGCCTCCTACGCTCTGGGGGATCGTTAGCATTTTGAGTGCTGATCATAAAAATAGTCAAACTCTCTATTAGGCTGTTTATAAATGTCTCAAAAGCTCAGTGAGATAATGCTAATAGCTTGTTGACATAAACATTTTGACATTTGGCTTCCTCCAATAAAATTCCCAAACCTAGACCATTTATGTGTTCAAATCAGTTCTAATGAGCTAAATCAGTCAGCTCTTGAAGCATGATCCTCCAATGTGGACTTGATGTACAGACATTCTTTGATAAGATTTGGCAGCTTTCCCAGGATGAACAAATACCTGGTTCTGTTAGATATGAGATACTTTTTTCTAAGTCTATCTTCACATCCCACAGTCCTCATCCCCCACAATGCCACCGCTCACTGCAGGTGTGCAAAGTCACAAGGCAATAGCTGTCAAGTGTATCCTGCTTGTCAGGCCACTCTAGACATCCACAGCACTCCATCCCCTCATCAAGGACCCCTGAATCCTTTAAATGTCCCAGCTGTACCCCAAGTGAAGCCCCGGGGCTGAGGCAGTGGCTGAGGAGCAGAGTCCACAGGGGCAACCTGGCTCTCCTTAAACCCCGAAGGAATGCATGGATTTGAGTGAGTGCTGTAATCAGAGACCACTCTCTTCTATCTTTAAGCCCATAATGGAGCTACTTCCTGTTGATAATAAGTTTGTTGTGATCTTCCTCTGCTTCGGGATTTTGACACTTCATCTTGAGTGCTAGGAGAGGAGGAGGAGAAGTGTTATTATGGTTCTGGTCTGTATACCATAATGATAGTATGGCCTGGCATCAAAGACTTGGAGACCAATTCTAATTTGAGTCCGAGATCCTGCAACTAACCTCTGTGTATGAACTCATTGGCCACTTTGTCATTCTTGTGTACACCATATACTGTAGATTGTGTTACTTCAAACAAGTAGAGGGCCCCTAGTGTCCTTGAGAGTCAGCAGTCAGATGTATGCCATGTGTGGTCACTCTAATTTAATCTGACAAGGGTCATTTTCCCTTTTTTTCAGTCACTTTCTACTGTTAACTGTCTAATAAAAGCAAGAATGCCAGGAAAAAAGGAATGGCGTGTTCCTAATTCCATCCTGTCTTCTCATTTTTCCCTCTCTCACCTTCCTGCATACATTCCTCAGTGCTGGATCTGGCACAGGTTTTATGGCCACCAATAATAACAACAACAGTAAAAGAGGCAAAAACCAGTTGTAATTATTTTTTTAAAAGCAGTTATAGCACTGCTTCTCGAGATCAAGCTGGGAGAACACTGTAGTAGGGGGCTCACATTATCCACTGTTAATCGTTACCACAATGCGTGTGAAACAGCATCATGGTAGGGCCTATAAAGTGAGTAGAGCTTCACTCCTGGAGGTAAAATATCTTTATGGCTTAGTTAGGTGTGGTTGCTATAGAGATGGTGCTGTGCTGAGGAAAACAGAATTCAGGGCTTTGCTCTGTCCCGTAGCATACCTCCAACTACACTGGACGCAGGGGCACCGGAGCATCGAGTAACCTGATGCACCAAAGTGGATTGTATTGCTGCATGTAATCAATGGTTTTTCAACAGTAGTAACTTTTTCATGTATACCTTTGCAACCATTTATTGTCCGTTTGTTTTTCACTCTCTCTTTTACGCCTTCTGCCTCTGCTCAGGAAGAGAAATCTTTCAATAATGTTCCTGATATAAAGCCTTGTCTCTTCCCACATCACCATTACTATCATCACTACTGTTTCTAGTTCTTCCCTCTCAACCTATGGCTACTGAAAGACAGAAGGAAGGGTAAATAACCAAGTGAAAGCCCCACATGACATGCCAATTGGTGTAATTATGGGCTTATAGGCCCCTAATACATTTCTGAGGAGAAGCTTTGTGTGCCCCCCTCTGAGAATTGAGCCTGTCTCTCATTCAACAATGTAAAGATGACTTCTTTAGGCCACCAGATAATCCATGTTGCTGACGTAGACACTGTTTTTTTTCCACTTTGCCTGCTACTGTGTAAATTAAAGTCTATTTTTCCTCATAAAAAACACTCACATGTTTAATGAGTATGGTCTTGTGTATGTTACATGCTTAATGTGCTTGTTTCAGGACCACATCCATGTCAGGTTATTCTTACATGGATCTGCTACTGCTATTTTTTCAATGGCATTGACGGTATTTGTTCCTCTATAATGTCTGGGCTCTACATATAGACCTCAAAGTTTCCTCCATTCCCATATGACAGCAGTGAAACAGGAGAGTTCTGTCTCCCCCTGTCCTTTCCACATAACCCTGTCCCTGTGTTGATGTCCCCCTGCCAAAAGCCTGATTTGTGGGTTTGTTGTGTCCTCCTCTCCGAGTGTCCCATAGAACGTGGGGGACATAGTGGGATTTAGCAGAGTATGGGGGAGTTGGAAAGGAGCAGGGGGGTGAGGGGGGGTTGGTTCGGACCACCACAGAGTTGGGGAGACCCTTGGCTTCCCCCTCGCTGGTTCCCACCGCTCCCAACACGGCGCACATATGTTGAAAAGGTCAGGTCTTGATAGACAACAGAGCACCGGCAATTACACTGCTATTTCTCAGTGACTGGAAGTCCCCGGTTTTCTGTGTGAATGTGTGTGCAAAAAGAGAGTGAGTGTTTTTCTTTACTTCATAGAGAATAAAGACGCAGTGTTTTAAGGGGAAAAAGACCTGGGACAAGGGGAATGGGGAACTGCATGTAAGGACTTGTGCCCGGATTGCTTGTCGTCTGCCTGTCTGTCCATTTGTGGAAATTGGAGAATGTGCATGAGAGTGTGCAGGTGTGTAAGAATAAGTGCATGAGTCTGCATGTTCTTTGCACATTCCTAATATATAGTTATATCTGTGATTGCATGATTCTGTTTTTTTTTCCTTTACATTCAAATAATCTGAGTCTTGCCTTCTAAATACATCTGTGAATGGTGGCTGCAGCAGTCCATCTCTGACCTTAACAAGGAGGTTAAACACTGCTGCTTGCTTGACTTGGATGTTGATTGCAGCCACAAAAATACACACACACACACACACACACACACACACACACACAGTAGTCAGGTTTCTTCCAGCTTGTTCTGAGTATTTTCTCTCTTTAGTGTCATTTCTCCTTCACACCCTGAACCTATTTCTAACTCTCTAAGGATGGCTTTCATGGAGAAGTACAGAGTGAAAAAGTCAAGGCAGAGTTATGACAAGAGCAGACCACAGTTTGGCAGATCTGGAGATCACACAGAGAGGATGCCGCAGTCCCTTAACAACTGAAGTGTGCCTCTGTACTCTATGTTGTATTGAAGCTGGAGATTTGCCTGAAATACCTTCCAGCACCAAACTTGTGCATTTATAACTTTTGATCCTAGAGGTGGACTGAACTATGCAATTACGGCTCATGAAATAGCAGTTGGGCATTGTGCCCTCTAAATGCTTGTACACCTATAGTGCTTTAAAGAAAAAGGGGGTCCTGAGGGGTGCTGGGAGGCCCCACAGAGCACTTCATTCACGTTGCTATGCATGTTAGAGAGATGAAGGCCTGTAAATGGCTGCCAGTAATCGACCCTATAAAAGAGCAGCTGCGTCTAGAATCAGTTCAAAGTATGGCTGCTGTACTTGGCTTCCTTCCACTGCTTAATATTCAGGTGACAAGCAGTAGGAGTCTATGTTTCAGACTCAATGTGAATGTGTGCATGTGTGAGTATGCTGTGAAGTTGCTTGTTTATGTGTGGAGAGGTTGCCCTGGATATGCACTCTGCTCTGGATAATTTCCAAGACCAATCTATATCACTACCAGCCTCTGGAAGGCACCTTTGCTCCTGGGAAATTTCACCTGAATTACTTACCCACACAAGTGTAAGTACATGAGTAAGGCAGCCGTAAATGTTACCACTGTTTCTAATGGGCTTATTACATGACATGGGCTTGTGTCAAATAACACAGAGCTCTGCAAACATCAAGAGACATCCCGCTAATGGAATCAACATTATCATTATAGATGTTGATGAGCTAGTTTGGGCTTTAGTTGGTGAGCCTTAATTCTACCCTGAGCAGGAGGGAGGAGATCACTCAGTCGTCTACAAAGGACTTGCTCCTTGTGTCCGTGACTCATGTATGCTCATCATATGGCTGGGCGGCATTGGGAGACTTAAGATTGATGTGTGTTTCTCTGTTGCAAGGCAATCTGACACTTCCATTACAAGGTGTAATAGAATGGGGATGCCCTGTGGAAAAATGTAATTACTTTCATTAGGTAGGAAATATAACAGCTCAAAGTATCATAACCATTGTAAATGTGTTTATTGAGTTTCTATCGTCAACTCTGATTTCTTTTTATAGTTCGTGTGACATTCTTTGCTATGGTTACAGGGCCAGAGTTCAGCTGTATGGGATCAAGTTTAGATAGGATTGTACTTGATAATGTCTCTACAAAAGCATTTGATGTATTAAGATATCAAAGCATTTTGCCTCACGCAGGTGTAATTTTTGTGGTTAGTGTTTATTTAGTCATAAGTGATGGTTCACACAGTAAATGTAATTGTGTCAAATGAAGCTGTAACTCATTATAGTTCGTAAGAAAAGAAAATGCATTTACAATGGTGATTTCAAATGTGTAGTACTCGATGGCATTTACTCCATTACTTGGACATAAGTAGTTTTTTCGAATAAACGTACTTCTGAGAGTAGCAGAAAACTTCCTACTCTTGTTCAGTTACATTTGTGATGAAAAAAGTAAAGTAAATGTACAACATGATTAAGCTACCTAAGTGACAAAATGAGCCAAAAATGATCAAAATTAACAAAATGAGCCTGAAACAAAATAATAAAAAAAATGTAACCAAACTAAGCAAAATAGTCACATGAAATATAAAGTTAACATAATAAGCGAAAAAATAAGCAAAAATGAAGAAAATACTCAACTGAATTTGGTAAAATCAAGTAAATTTAAAAAGATGAACTATAATAAAAAAAAATAAACAGAAATGAAGAAAATAAGCAAAAATGAAGAAAATAATCAAGTGCATTCAGAAAAAAGAAAAATATTGAAAATGAACAAAAAAAAACAAATTGACAAAAAAATATGAACAAAAACAAAACAACAGAATAAATAAAAGTGAATAAAGTAACAAAAATCAAGTAAGTTAAAAACAATAAACAAAATCACCAACAAAGTGGTCAAAGTAATCAAGGAAATAAACAAAATGGACAAAATCCTTGTTTGAATGCAGTACTACGTATATGAGGCTGTAAGGTACTCACTACAGTGGTATCCTATAAAGAATTTAATCCGTTCCGGCGTCACGTTCAGTATCCGAATGATTCATTATCCCAGTGGACTTTTTCCATAGGAATACATGTAAAACCAATTAATCTGTTCTGGACCCATGACAAACTCCCATATAAAGTATGTA
>JAQQAE010005818.1:0-17248 GCA_029823295.1 Pseudamia nigra
TTCAGTCCCAATCCCTTGAGTTCCCTTTGCATTGTGCGTGTGGAAATGCTCTTACTGTATTTGCTTAGTTAAATCCATATGGCAACTTTTTTTTTTGGCCAGGCAGTGTATTTTTCTCATGAGCCACCATGGTCTCAAACATTTTATTTGGCTCCTCAAATAAGTGATCTTGTGGTCCATCTTTACGTTTTGCTTCATTATTAAGATATTACAGCCAATAGTCTGACCAGTTTCTGCCGTGCTGGCCTTTGAGTGGCAGCTTCACTTTCCTGCAGAGTCAGACCGGGTCAGATCTTCATGACTTCTATTTGTTTAATACAACACATCATTAGCCTCATAGTATAACTGCCTAAGTCATATTTTAAGGTTTTCAGAAAAAAGGAAAAACACATTTTTTCCCCAATAGATAACTTAGACACATAGTGATAGTGAGTGGAATGTAACAAGCACTCTGATTGGTTGAGAATATAGCCAATAAGGCACAGTGAATCAGCAGCGTTAGGAGGGTAGATTTAAGCAGATATCACAGCTAATGATATGTTCTATTAAACAAATAAAAGTCATGAAGACCTGACCCAGTCTGACAATATTGTTTTCTGCCTCAGTTGTAGTTGCAGTTGAGTGCTCACACTAATAACCACAAAATATGACTTTGTCAGGCAAAGTTTGATTAAGTTTTACTAAGTCCTTATGCTGGCATTCAGCATTAGCCTAACCATAAGGCCAATGACACACTGCATTCCAGCAGCTCCACCTCTGCTTGTCTAAATATGGTCACATGCTACTGTACTTTTGGCTATAAAATTTCATCCAACTGGCTTCAGAACAGCAGTTCTGAAACCAATGGGTGACGTCACAGTTACTCTGTCCACTGATATATACTGGACATGGTCAGTCCCTACAGAGTCTCATGTTAAAATGTTCAGCTTTAGAGCAGAAATAAACAGACATACAGTTTTGTACAAATAATGGTTTTGGTCTCTATTATTTATTTCAACCTCTATGAACACTGTAGGACATGGACACTTTGACTGACCTGCGTTTGCGGCTTCACTTTTTTTTACTTAGAATCACCTCCACTCAAAGTCTGCATCAAAGTCAAGTTTTGGATCATAGTAAGCAGGTAGTAGTGCCAATATGGCAGCGCCAAGAGGGTCTTTATTTATGCCTCCAAAGAGCGCTGCAGAAACCTATGGGTGTCCCTCATTCGAACAGTCTATATATTATAGTCCTGGACAGAATCCACAAAATCCAGCATCTAATGTAATGCATTGTGTCTCTGATTAAAACATGAGGTGTCTCCATGTAATGGGCAGCAGACTTTAACATTTAGAGGGACATCAGGCGATATGACATGGCTGCATCTGACGAGCCTTTGGCGCTGTGCATGCTCCACCAGCCCGTCTGGATAGAAGTGGGTTTTCTACCTGAGGCGGTGCTGAGACGAGCTGCCACACAGACAAGCCTGGTCCACTTTGACATGATGAGACACCGCAATGTCCCTAATGTCCCGCCACCACTTGATCCCGTCCTCCGCAAACACCTCCAGGTCATCTCACTCTGCAACAACCAGCAGAATTCATTCACTTCACTGACCCCTGAAATCATAGAGGCTTCATTTGGTTGCACAGTTCATTGGATTGCAATATCGGCCTGAGCAATGATAGAAGCGGCAATTATAGCAAGTAGCTGCATATTAAAGGTCCAGAGGATGATACGATCCATGTGAGGAGATTTATTTTTGTTCATTCTGTTGATATTCTTGCTCACTTTTTATGTTTTGTTAATCATTTTTCTCATTTGTATATATTGCGTTGATCATTTGTTGTACATTGTGTTGACCATTTTGCAAATTTCTGCTTATTTACTAAATTTAATTTACTTAATTACATTTTTTGTCATCTGTTTTTCATTATATTTTATTTTTTGTCATATTTTGGATTTTTTGTTGTTATCGTGCTCATTTTTTTCATTTTGTGATTATTTTACAATTTTTGTTAATTTTTTTTACCATTTTGTTGATCGTTCATTTTTGTTTAGTTCATGATGATTTTTTTTGGTAAATTTTTGTGGATACTGTTCAGTTCTTTATGGTGTTAATTAAGAAAAAAGTTGTTTTTTTTTGGTACAATTTAGTATTGTTAATTTATGTTCATTTTTGATTTAGAGGCACAAATGACAAAAGTGAGAACGGTGTACATTTTGCTTACGGAGTTCAAGTACGTATTACAAATCTGCACACCTTCCTTGATAACTACTCAAATGGGAATGACAAATCATAATATTGGCCACAGTGATAATTATCACAGGATGCATTTTTCACCAAACCATGCCGCTGTAGTGTCAGCGCGTTCTGGAGTGTCTGTGTTTGCTGAACAGCCCCTCGGCAGCAGAGCACTGTGTGAATATGCAGATCACTGTGCTTCAGTCGACAGAGAAAGGTCATGTAATGGTAATGGGACACTTCCACAATGCTCATTTGCCTGCACATATTCTTCAGAGTGATTTTATCGTTACACAGACATTCGACCTTTCTTGTACACTCATTTTTCTTGAGCTGTGCTGAAGAGCATTCTGAATACCCATGTTATAATATGCATACTTAAACTGCTTTCAACGAGAGCTTAGACATAAACTGTAGACTGTATATATTATGGACAAAGTGACTGTGACATCACCTGTTAGTTTCTGAAGGGCCGTTTTGAAGCCAGTCGGGGTGTCACCTCCTGGACGGCATATTGGAGCCAAAAACAGGATGTAACCATATTTGGACGAACGGCAGCAGGGCTTATGAAGCGTTCATGCCACAGCTGCAGTCGAGCGTATCTCATGTATAACTATGAACATATTGAATGAATAGAAGATACGAAGGTCCAAATCGGTCCGACTTCACTAGCGAGCTGCTGCTATAGCAACATGTCAATCAAACCCCAGCACGGCAGTGATTTGTTTGATTATTTGCCGTAATATCTTAATAACGAAGCAAAAAGTTAACGATGGACCACCACGTTACTTATTGGAGGGTCCAAATAATACGTGTGAGACCATAATGATCCATGAAAAAAAAAAATTCGCTTAGCATTTTCAGATAGAAGTCCAATGTATCTCTATGGAAAAAAGCTTCTTGGATCCCGACGAACAGTTTCTGAGCGGCCAAGTGGAGGTAATACAACTTAAAGTTACTTCCACATTTGCCTCACTGAACAGCCCCGGTCGTTGCCCCTTACCATAAACTGATCATTATACTGTAGTTACAGTGTCTTGTTGCATATACAGCATAATTCACTTTGTGATATTTAATAATGATTGCCAGCTTTCGTAACGCTGAAGGTTCCATATCTTAACATGTTGCTTTGACTGTTTTTTACTTTTTCAGTGGCCTCTTTGTAACTGCTGTCAACTCAAACCATCACAAACTAAACGTGAATTGGGTTTTTATTTTAGAATCAGGTCTTTCCTTTTTATTGCGGCTAAAAAGAGTCTCATTGCCTCAATATTCATGGCTGTTTTTGATGTTGGCAATGTGATTTACAGGAATAGTTCTCAAAGCCTGTCTATGCTTGACTCTGTCTACCATGGTGCATTGAGTTTTACCACAAATGCAGACTTCTATATTGTTGTGTTTGTTGGTCTGACACATGTGAAACATCTGAGTCTATCTAGAAATGTAATTTAGGTCTGCTCTGAACTTATTTACAAGTTTTTATCAACCAAAAAACAAGTACTTATTGTCTCTGGTCAAGGGATTTTTTTTTTACTGCTCAAGGGTTAGAACTGAGCTCAGAATGATTTGAGGCTGGCTGTAGTTGTTTTACCTAATTTTAACAATTTTTATGGTTCTATTGTCACTGTTGTTTTAATTGTTACTTTGAATGATTTTAATAATTTTATTGCCAATGAGCCATCATTTGTTGAATACTTATTGATTTACTTGTTTCTCATGTGATGTTTATGGGCACTGTTTTAATTGTTTATTCTGCTGCTGCAGCCTATCTTCACCAGGACAATCGTGAAAAAGAGAATGTTAATCTCAGTGAGTCCTTTCCTAGTTAAATAAAAGTTAAATTCCAAGAAAGACCAAGAGCTATCTCTGCTGCAGAGGATACGTTTATAAGAAATACCAGCCTCAAAAATTGCCAGTTTACTTCACCTCAGACAGTGTTTCATAGTTCTGATGACTGCCCTTACACTTCGAGACACATTCAGAATTCTTGAGATTTTTCGGATTCACTGATCTTTAGGGTGACACAGAGTTGCCTTCTTGCCTCCCAGAACCTTCCGACCTCACACCAAGAAGGTCCTGGGTTCGAACCCAACCTTCATTGTGGATTTTACATGTTCTCCCTGCGTCTACTCCAGCTTCCTCCCACAACCAAAAAAATACACAAGGTTTAATTGGTTACTCTAAATTACATATAGGTACGAATGTGTGTGTGAATGGTTATGTCTCTGTCGATGTCAGCGACGAAGTCATCCAGGGTGTACCCCGCTTTCGCCCTAAGTCAGCAGGGATAGGCTCGAGCGACCTGACCTAACCCCCCCCCAACCCAGACCCATGTGTAGACTAAGGGAAAGAAACTGAATGAAGGACTGAATTTCATTTCTTAAATTTCAGCCCTTTTAGATTCTTCAGCTCACACCAGTGATCAAAAACAGAACTGATATTTATTTGGGTCATGTTTATATGTTCATTATGTTGTATTTGAGAAGAATAGCGCAACAAATGTTTGCCATCAGACTCAGTCATTTCCCCGCAGGATTCATTCACTGTGTCTGGCAACCCCTGATGGTGATGACAAGTGACATCATGCTATTGGCTGTGATATTCTTACCGACTGACCATTCCAGTCATCCATTTGTTCAAATGTAAATATTATGATAGATTTAGCCCCGAAAATGTTTGTCTTTAATGTATAATGTTTTTCAAGAATATAAAGATTTTAATTGTCCACCTTTCTAAACACTTTGTTGATGTACTATTTATATATATATATATATATTTGTTTTTCTGAAAATGCGGCCCGTACATCTTTAAACCTCAAAGACCCAAATAGCCACCCACGGTACAGTCAAAAAGACTTAAAATGTGCTGTTCTTCTAGCAACTTCTTCCTTTTCAACAATGCAAATGCTAAATTCCTACTTCACCTATTCAACTTCATGATAAAAGTCAGGCATCCCAACAACTCTTTTTACGTAGGTCTTTCTTGACATACTCTGAATTTGTGCAGTAGTTGTAGTAGCACTAACAGGGCTATTGACTCTGTACTCACCTTTCCTCGGCACAAGACAAATAGTGATAAATTGAATCTCGAGAAAACACACCTGTGATTTAAAACAGTTCCAGGTGTCTTCCTCATGAAACTGATAAAAAAAAACGTGTTGAATGTGCAACGCTGTCATCAAAGCCAAATGTGTCTACTTTGGACAATCTAAAACATAAAGTGTACTTTTTTGTTTACTACATAATTCCATCCATGTTCTTTCACAGTTTGGATGTCTCCAGGATTAATGTACAACATTGACAATAACAAAAAGTAAAGACAAAACACTTTCGACTAGTAGTGTATTTCAAGCACTTTTAGTCCAGCTCTTCTGCATCTGATTTTCTTTCCAGCGTTTCAGCTCTGTCATATCATCGTTGCCGTTTCAGTTCCAGTATGTTTGAGTTTTGCTGAGTGAGACCGGCACACAGGTCATTTGTATTCCACAGGGGAGGTGGGTCGGCTGCGCTGAATCACAACAGAGCTGGTAACTGGTTGGTAACATCCGTGTGAGGATTGTTAACCTGCTGTGTCCTCGCCTCTGCAGGGTTTCAGGGACACGCCGAGCGCAAGGGCGGCTCAGCTCGGGCCGCAGACGCTGGTTAACCTGTTTAACTCGCCGTTGTACTCTGATGTCATCTTCATGGTGCAAGGTGGGTGCAAAATAACCTATTAGATCAGGATGAACCAAAGGTGTATGGCTCAAGACCTGGAAAAGAAATCTCTCCTTGGAACCTAACTTCAAACATCCATATAACGTATCAGTTCTACATGTTTACTATTTAATTGCAATGGATAAAGATAATATGTGTAAGAATGACATTGGAACTGAGGCCAAAATCTACAGAATGAACAAATAATAAACAAAATTAATGAAATAACAAACAAATTGAATGAAACTGACCTAAATCATGAAGAAAATGATGCTACCTGAACAAAATAATGAACAAAGTGTCCACAGAATAAGCAAAAAATATCAATAAATGAGCAAAATAAGATAATAAGGTGTATAAGAATGAAAGTGGAAATGAGGCACTATCTCCACAAAAAGATGAAAAATGAACAAGATGATCTGCAAAATAGTCAAAAAAATGAAGAAAGTAGCCACAGAAAGAACCAAAATATAAAAAATTAACAAAATAGTAAACAAGAGGAATAAAATAACAAACAATAAAAATAAAAATGAAATAAATTGTGAAGAAAATGTCTAAGCTGAAGAAAATAATCAAAAAAGAAATAACGAATAAACAAGTTCACAAAAAATAACAATACAGTACAATCAAGAAAATGGAATCTAAATGAACCAAATTGAACAAAATGATAAGTAAAGTAAGCGAGACAAAGCAAAAATACCCACAAAATGAACATACAATGAACAAAAAAATTAACTAAATTATTCACAAAATGAAAAAAAATTACAAAATGAAGAAAGCAATCAAGAACATTTCCAAAAATGATCAAAAATAATTCACAAAATGATCAACAATGAACAAAATACTCCTGTTTGTGAAAGTCAGTATTCATGGCATAGTCTTTCTTAAATCCTTGCAGTGTCATGTCTTGGAGGAAGGTCACATTTTATTATCGGTGATTGAATTATGATCTCAGTCTGCAGCTCCGTCATCCATTTGGAGAAGGAATGAGATAAAGCTGTCGGAGCGGAGGTAGTTTCCTCCTGCGTCACGTTTCATCTCGACTAAAGCTGCTTTTAGCCCCTCGTCATTAAAGGCTCATGCTGAGACATCTAGGAATAATGCAACAAAAGCTGCACCTGTTATCATTTTATATGTCACAGCAAATAGTGTGAGCTTTTATGTCCTTGAGTCATTTGAAGTCACAGAGGTCAGAAAAAAAGAACCCAAAGTACCAGAGCTGTCAACTAAATTTACACTGGTAAAACAAAAGTTAATGAAATGGTTTAAAAATGAACAAAAGGCGCAAAGTAATCAACATAATATCAATAAATGTTACAAAGTTAGCTAAATAATCAATTAAATATCAAGAAATATAACAAAATTAGAAAAATGAGTCAACAAAACAAATCAAACTTATCAAAATGGTTAAAAAAAAAGAGATCACCATAAAAACTGATGGATCTGGATTTTTAAATTGTAGCCATCTGGGATGATAATCTAAAATGGAAAATAGATGATTGTGTAAGTATTGATCCAGGCCAGTCATGATAATCACTCATTTTTCATGAAATATTTTTAACTAATTAACCTCACTTGTAGATGTGTTTTTAATTTGGCATTAAAGAATTGTTTTTTTTTTTTTACATTCTTGCCTAATTATATTGGACAATGATCTTTTTAGATTTGGTGCATTGATTATAAAGTCTTTATGTGCTGTGTTATTTCTACAGTCCCTTCCCAGCAGCTGTTAACTCGAATGCACACCTACATGGAAATGATGAATGTGTGTATGTGTGTGTGTGTTAGGGAGTGTGTTGCCGGCTCATCGGGCAGTTCTGGTGGCACGTTGTGACGTTATGGCGGCCATGTTCAGTGGGAAGTACGCCGAGGCCCGGAGCCGAGTGGTGCCGATCCACGGAGTGTCCTCAGATACCTTTCTGTCCTTCCTGGAGTATCTCTACACTGACTCCTGCTGTCCTGGTGAGAACACTGCACAACACGTGTAGACTGCCAATCAAAAGTCTGGACACAGCCTGTCCTTGACTGTATTTTCTTGATTTGTATTATTTTCAGCTTTGAACATTAGTAATGAAGACATCAAAACTGTGGAAAAACACGTGGAATTATGTAATTAAAAAGTACATGTTTTATATTTTAGATTGTCCAAAGTAGCATTGATCACTTGCCTTGTGCAGAGGAAGGGTGGCCCAATTCTATTAGTACTACTACAACTACTGTACAAATCCATACTATGTCAAGAAATACTCAGAATAACTCAATTAGGTAAAGACAAAAGACAGTCCATTGTTACTTTAACAAATGAAGGTCAATCAATCTGAAAAAAATTCAAGAACTTTGAACATGCCTCCAAAACTATCAAATGCTAGGATGAAACTGGCTCTCGTGGTAAACGGTCTTGGACTTACAACACAGCTCTTTTCTGCCCTGCATCACTGAAAGCGTCCATTCACCCATTCACTCACACAAGCACACAAACATTCACCCACTGAACTGTCAGTGTGAGCAACTCGGGGTTCAGTGTCTTGCTCAAGCACACTTTGGCATGCAACCATGAGGAGCCACAGCCATCACGTCGACTGTCCCAGGAAAGGAAGGTGTAGAGAGACAGGAAGGATGGGAGAAGAGAGCGGGGAGTGACAGGCAGTAAAGGGCTGCAGGCGTCTACTATTAGGCCTGAGCCATGTGGGTGCACGAGGCGCCCCACCCAGAGCTACCTCTGCTGAACAGGATAAGTTTATTTGACATACCAACCTCAGAAACCGTCAATCTACCTCAGACAGTGTTTGATGGTTTTGACAACTGACTTGGAGACACATTCAAAGTTCTCGAGATGTTTTGGGGTGACTGACCTTAGTTTCTTAAAGTAATGATGGACTGTCTTTTCTCTACTGAACTTTGTGTTAATTGTCATAATATAGATTTGTACAGTAGTTGCAGTAGTACTAATAGGGCTACTGAATGCCATGAGTGGGCAAAGCTGTCATCAAACCTAGATGTTTCTACATTGGGCTATCGAAAATATAGAACACGTCTTGTTTACAACATAATTTTACACATTCTTTTACAGTTTGGATGTCTTCAGTAAAAACAGTGAAGGAGAAGGTGTGTCCAAACTTTTTTCTGATAATTTAGGTAAAACTATCGTTACTTTTCACCATTTTCCTTGCTGACTTGCATTGAACGTATTTCCCATTCAGTCTCCATTTACTCAGTTTCAAAGAAAAGAAGCAATTCCATCAATCCTTGTTTGTGACAGTTTTTCCCCCAGAATTCATTTCTACCGTTTTCGAAATTTTTTCAACATTTTCATGCATTTGACACTCCTGAGGCTTCGCCATATGAGGAAACTTTGTTGAGAAAATAAATAAATATACATCTGGCACTTAAGTGGGTATTTTTTTTAGAGAGGCTTGGTCAGCAGGTTTTGATTGCACTTAAAGGTCCAGTCGAAGATGTTGGGAAACTAGCCAGCAGCCTTTCGGTTGTGGCTTACCAATATATTTGACTAAAGAGGCAACCTGCCAGTCAATCCGGCTAACAGCCTGACAGTTGTCAAGTTAGTATGTCAGTTAGTTCTTTTCTTACCTGTACCAGATGTTGAAGGAATCTGAAATGCAGCCTGTCTCTTCTCAGTCATCCTGTGGTTAGATAAGCTACAGTTTGTAACTCCTGCTATGACTGTTATCAACTATGTGCATGACTGCATGAGCTTGTGCACTAATGTGGCTGTAAGCTGTGTTTACTGGCAGGTCACCAGTCCAAACATGTACAGTGGACTGCGACAAACCATTTGCTAAGAGCTAAGTTCCACATCATCAACTGATCTTCATTCCCATATGGAAAAGGGCTATATAAGGACAAGAAAAGAAATTTAAATATAGTGTAGAGTTAAATGGGTAATGATTTTTTTTGGACAGGCCTGTCCTAGCTGGCAAAACTGGTAAAAAAAAAAAAAAACCAAAAACAAACTCACTTTCATTTCCTTAAATGGCTCTATATAAAGGGCTGTGATTCTCTGTTCTCCTGATGTCCCTGAATGCCTCCTGTCTCACATCCACACCTGGACATTCAGACACTAATCGTTCTGCTGTTTCTCTTTTTATGAATTTGCATCAATTTCCAGCTCATGTGAAGGTGAAGTTGGACTCACTACATTTAAAACAGTGGTTAAGTTGTGACTACAAAATAATCAACAGTAAAACCAGTAAACCAGCAGTAAAAACCAAAATACAGTTACTTACAGAGGCTTTTAAGTGACTTACAGTCTCCCAGAAATAAACCCGGCTCAGTAATCAAAACGCAGTTCACAGAAGTACAGGACTGTTTACTTTGTGGCCTCCAAACCCAGCATAAACAATAGCGCAGATGACAAGTCCCATCAGCCATCTGTGTGAGCCCGCAGTGCTGCCAGTGTCAGTCTCAGGAGGCGCCGGAGAAAACAGCACTGAGCTTAAATCAAATTAGATTTAGTCATGACAAACTCAACCCATGGTGTCACTGCTTTATGTGCTTTTGATGCTGCCGCCCAGACGTGTTGCTGTTGTTGTTTTCTCTGTCACTATCTGCCATATTGTGCACCACATTTCAAGTAATTACAGCTCATAATTTTTCTCTACGAGGTGCTACTACAGCTATACGACTTGTAATACGCCCGATCCAACTGGAAATCAACATTTAGCCTGCAGCTTTAAGTGATTTTTCAGCTGTGTTTCTGACAAAATTCAACAGTTACAAAGACAAATAGATTGTAAGAAATGTCACAGAGCCAGCAGCGTCGTCAAGGTTGTATTCGTCTGTGTCTGAAGCCAACGCGTTTCCCACAGCTTTCCCAGACCTGGTGTAACATCTACATTTTTACTGTAAATGAAGACACATAGAACAGAAGTATGTATTCCACTATTAAGATGTGAAAGACAAGATGCATAAGAACGAGGATGTAACTTATTATCAACAAAATACACTGTTTATAAAAAAGTATTAACACCCCTTGCACGTTTGTACCTTTTATTCATCATTGTCATATAAATTGAGTTTTTTTAATCGAATCTACAAAAAAGTGAATTCATTAACCCTAGAACACTAATGTTAATATTAACAACACCATCACTAACGTCGGGTGAAAATCACCCGGATGCAGGCTCCTTGAAAAAAAACATAGATGACAGGAGGGAAACAAACATCCCAATGACATCAGTGAGCAGCTCGAAGCAACTCAGACAGCAGCAACACAATGAAAATCACATTGAAAATCACAATGAAAATCACATTTAAAATATAAAGTTGAAAATAAGTGATTGCATAAGTATTTGCCCCCTTTAACATGACTGAGGTCAAGTCTGACAATTTGTCAAAGGGAGATAATCTGAATGCACTGTCTTTAACTTATAGTAGTATAAACACGTGGAAGGTCCAGTCACTGGTGAATTGGTATTACTGCCATCAAATGTACTATCTCCTTTTGGTTACTTGAACAATGAGATGATCCGCTGCTGGCCTGCTAAGCCAGTCACAGCTTCACCAGAGCACCGTTGGCCAACATTACTGCACCTGTTTCCACCTCCCGCAACGAGGATAAAGAGGTTGGACTTTGGGAGGAACAACACCTGTTCACTGAACAACAGCGGATAAAGTGGTTCAGTCACCTCACATACATGCCTCCCAGCCAGCCAGCACTCAAAACCTACAAAATGAGGTACTCAGGCACGAGAACCAGGGGAAGACCAAGGTAACAGCAGATCGACTCTGTGGCAGATACACTATGGACCTACTGTACGTATCCCTTCTCTGGGCTACCCACTTCACCATGAACAGATAGCTGTATCTCCCCATGAGGCCCTTGGGTATGATAAAAAAAGAAGAGAAGAAGAACTACACTATGAAGATGACAGTACAGTACTCTAAGCAACTCCCTGGAAAGGTGATTGAAACGTACAAGTCCCAGTATGGATACGAAAAACCTTTCCATGTCACTGAATATTTAAAGCCATGATTAAGAAATGGGAGGAATATGGTACGTGCATAAATCTGCACAGAAGAGGCCTTCTTCACAAACTGAGAGACTGTACGAGACTCATGATGGGGGACAACATACCTATGACTACTCTGGATGAGTTAAAAACTTCAGCTGCAGAGATGGAAGAAACTGTGCAAATGGCAATTGTTGCCACATTTACTACCCAAAGCTTTATGGGAGCGTGACAAAGAGAAAAAGCTATAATTACATCTCCACTAGAGTTCACCAGAAGGTATGTGGGGGATGGTTATTGGTTGTGATGGAATCTCCAACATTGAGCTTTTTAACATCAGACTTGTCACCATGTTTGAACACGACACATCATGACATGTAGACTGCACTGTGAAGCATCACGCTGGAGGGATGAATCTCTGCAGCGAGCCCTGAAGGCTTGTAAAGGTAGTGGCCACAGTGAATACATCAAAATATAGGGAGATAATAGTCAGTCTGAAGACGACCTACAACTAGGGAGAAGAATTATTTTCCATGAAGACAATGATCTGAAGCTATGCTGAAAACTACCCAGAAATGGCTTAAAGACAAGATGGTGAATGTTCCGGAGTCTAAGCTCAGTCTAAGAGAATGTCTGGCTGGACTTGAAAAGGGCTGTTCACTAATTATTGCCATTCAACTTGACAGAGTTTGAGCAGTTTTACAAAGCAGAACAGCATACAAACGTCCAGATGTGCAAAGTTGGCTCAGACTTACAAAAACTGAATGTCATATTTGCATCAAATTTGCATAAAAAACAAATAAGCACTTAGTTAATAAATCAAATTAAATAAAAAATAACCAAGACAAAACAACAAACTGCAAAATTCTAGACACAAATGGACAAAAATGAATAAAAGAGACAAGACAACAAGCAAAAATGGACAAAAAAATGGTAAAAAGTGATCTGAAATGATGAATGGTGTAGACTGGCTTTCAAAACATTAAATGAAAATGGACAACATAGGCAGTAAATAAACACCTTCCACAAAATAATTGACAGAATGAGTGAAAGAATTTATACAAATGAATAAACTAATCAAGGAAATCCACAAAAATGTACAAAATCATAATCAAAATGAATAAAACTTCACAAACAATTTGGCAACAGGCTCCACAACCCACTGTGTTTAAGTTTGGGGGCGGGGGGCAGTTATATAATGAAGCTGCTGAACAGATGATGTAAATATATTCCAAATCACTACGCTTGACAAAGCCCCCGTTTTTGTGGCTTTTTTGATGAAAAAATCATTAAAAATTTAACAGGCAACCTGTAAGATCCAGTGTAGGAAGGAGGAGGAGTGGAAGAAGCAGCTTCCACAGAAACAGCCCTGTTTTGAGTATGTGAACAGGATACTAAAGCAGCTCCACAGGCTGCAGACGCTGCACTGTTACGTAAGAACGCAGCAGTCAAGGTCAAAGCAAGGTGACTCCACCGGCAGACGCAAAATCCAAAGAGCTCAATGGAGCTTTAATCCGTGATAGTCTGTGATGCACATGTGGAGGGCAGTGTTGCTGATTTATTCGTTTACATCATGGTGCAGTCACTTGTCACACACCCTGCGTTTGTCTCCGGCATGTCTGACAGTGCACCAGGCTGCCGGAGAAGCAGAGAATCAGTGGTTGTAAGAGGAGGTGAAAAATGCTGAGGCGGCTGTTTGACTGACATAAATTACAGAAACCCGCTTCCATTAGGAACAATCTGATTTGCCGGTGTGACAGTACATAATAGGACACTGCTTGTTTGGCCGTTGTTACCTGAGTCTTTGTAAACATGTAATTTAGTCCAGTGATTCTCAACTGGTCTCATCTTGTGTCCAACACTATCTAAAATTTCCAAAATGACACCACAAGGCAACCTCTCTGATTGAGCCAGGAGTCAAATGTCAGTGTCCAAAACTGCAGTACTGTCAGTGTCCACCGTGGGCTGAGAGGGGCTGGGTTTGAAACGGACTACTTACCACTGGCATAGTGATTCTGGACAAAAATAGCAAATAGCAGATAGAACATGAAAAATCTGAAAATTCTGCAGTATGCCAAAAGTACCAGGATGTATACTGATCTGGACAAGTTTTGCAGGATGCTGCTGGGCTGCCTGCTCAACCTACTGCATCCCGCAATGCACCACAATCAGTCCCTTTTCTTTTCCACCATCTAATGTTGTGCTGTAATCACGGAGTCACTATTTAAACACAACAGATATGGAGAAACAACTGAGAAAATGTAGACGACATCAGCTGCTGCACTGTATAGATGATTGACAACACATAACAAGAACTGTTGCTGTGTGATGTTTTCATACAGGTGATTATTTATAGCGGAAAATATCATGTTATTACAGTTTGACACTTAAGCTAATAAGCATCTGAGGCTAAAGTGAGACGAGCACCAGCATCTAATATTTTTTTCCTTTGGGCTGTTCCCTTCAGGGGTCGCCACAGCAAACCGTCTGCCTCCATCTCACCCTGTCCTCAGCATCTTCTTCTCTCACACCAACTTCATGTCCTCTTTCACCACATCCAGCATCTAATGTGAATAATTTAATTTATGTAAAACCATTTGACAGAATTTTACTTTTGTAAAACACTGTACTGCTGAGTACAGCAAATACAAATAGGAGATAGCTAGTAGTCGGGCATTTTGAACAGAGCCACAGTCAATCTCATGGAAGGAAATGAGGACCGGAATCCAGATGAGTGGTAAAATTAGAAGCTGGATTCCCCCAGTGTCCATTCACTGGTACTACACTCCAGAAGAGAAAGAATTTTCCCCATAAACCACAGGGATAAAAGAGGACACCTATGGCTGCAAAAAAAAGGTCAGAAATGACTCTTTACATCATCAGTTTTTATAACATGGAGTTCTGAAATATGTTAAATTACCCAAATGCTCCAAAAATTTGTTTTCAAATGTTTGACATCACCCACAGTGTACAGTCCGAGCAGCGATTAGTGGAACGGGAAGGCGTGAGAGGGGGCTGTGGGGATCACTCTATACATGTGCAATGGCACTAATATGCATGTTTTACAGAAGTAATATGGAAGTGAAAAAAATCACATCATCGACATTGAGCAACTTTCCATGGGGAATGAATGAGTATTATTTTCCCTTAAGGTCAAGGTCATCCGAATTCCAACATGTCTAAAATTTTAGTAGATGCAATTGTGGTGTCAATTTGAAAAGCCAGCACGATGTCCTTCTCGAATCATCACATTCTCTGGATAGGTGTCGATGCTGCTCGCCCAGCCGCCCACCTATGTGTAAAATAAATAAAATAATCAAGGAAATTAACTAAAAGACTAACAAAAAACCAAGAAAATGAATAAAACATCAACAAAATAATAAAAACAGGTAAGAACTTTAAGGCCACTTCTCACTTTTATTTTTTCCCGGGTTACAGCAGTTTGCCTTTAAACAGATAAAAGGCATTCATTTCCAAAGTGTCCACTCTTTTCATTACACACCTCTGAAAACCCTCTAATCTGCATGATTTATGGTATGAGTGAATACCACTGCATAAACACAGCGTAACAGATGGCGCTGTGTGTTTGTGTGTCCAGCTAGTGTGCTGCAGGCCATGTCAGTGCTGGTCTGTGCCGAGATGTACCAGGTGAAACGGCTGCAGCATCTGTGTGAGGTGTGTGTGTGCGCGTACCTTCAGAGCATGCCCAGTAGAGAGCTGGCGTCGACAGGCATCAGCGTGGTGCGACTTCTGCGCAGAGCAAAGGTCAGTGGAGGACTCTCAGAACCTGGGTGGTGTACGTTTTCAGTGCCGACTGACTCCTCGGGAAGTCTACAGGTCTTAAATGCAAGGCTGTAGTCAGTGGTGTGTGGGTAAAATGTCACACTACTTCATTTCTGTTCATTTATTGTTATTATTTTCTTCTTATTTGTTCATTACCTTGATCATATTTTCTTAGTTTTGTTTATTTTACTTTTTAGATCAATTGGTGGATTATATTTATTACCGTAATTTTTCTGTCGATTTGTGGATTTTTTTTTTCATCATTTTGTTGGTTATTTTCTTCAAATTAGGTCATTTTTGTTTCTTTTCCATGCATATTTTTTCTTTGTTCATTTTCCTGATCAGTTTTGTTCTGTTGATGTTTCTTGGTCACTTTGTGAAATATATTTGTTCATTTGTGGATTATTTTGGGCATTTTTGTTTGTTGTTCTCATTTTTCTTATGTTGTCCAACTTAGTTTATTTAGTTTGTTTTTCATGAGTTACTTCATTTTTTGCTTTTATTTTTTTTTATTAAATTTTGTTCTCTTTTGTCTTTTGTTGACTGTCAATTTGTGGATTATTTTATTCATTTTTCTTCTAGTTTTTTGTTGAATTAAATGATTATTTTGATGATTTTGTGCAGCATATATTTTGTTAATTTTACTGCTGATTTATCACCGATTATTTTCTTCCTTTTTTGTTCATTTTGTTGATTATCTTATTCAAATTAAGTCATTTTGTTTCTTTTCCATGTGTATTTTCTTTTCTTTTTGTTCATTTTCCTGATCAGTTTTGTTCTGTTGATTTTTCGTGGTCACTGTTATAATATATTTGTTCATTTATGAATTATTTTGGTCATTTTTGTCTGTCCTATTTCTTATGTTGTCCAACTTAGTTTAGTTTCTTTTTCATGAGTTTCTTTATTTTTTGCTCTTTTATTTATTTTTTAAATTTTGTTCTCCTTTTTATCCATATTGACTTTCATTTTCCTGATCAGTTTTGTTCTGTTGATTTTTCTTTGTGTAATATATTTGTTTATTTGTATCTTGTGGATTATTTTTGTTAATTTTCTTACATATTTTGTTCATCTTTGTGGGATTTTTTGGTCATTTTTCTCAATTTTCTTGATTGTTTTATTTAAATTGGTTAATTTTGTTTATTTTGCATAATTCTTGTGGTTTTCACTCACTTTCTTTATCAAATTTGTTAAGCTTTGTTCATTTTGATTTTTTGATGAATTAGTGGAATATATGTGTTACCTTTACTGACAATGTATCGATTATTTCGATCATTTTTCTAGATTTTCTTCTCTTGATCTTTTTTTCTTTTATTTTATGCAATACGTGTTTTTGGGAATATATATATATGCATTTTTGAACAATTTTGATCATTTTGGTTCATTTTTTGAATACAGTGGTACCTCGGATAACAACCGCTTCGGACAACAACAAATTTGGATAACAACGGAAAAAACTGCAAAAAATTTGACCCTCATAACAACGAATTATCCAGACAACAACGCCCAGGTCACGTCTGCGTCATTTCCGGGTCTTGACGAGAATGACCTGGAAGTCAGAGCGCTAGCGCTAGCGCTAGCCG
>JAQQAE010005819.1:0-17246 GCA_029823295.1 Pseudamia nigra
GGCTGCTTGTGACTCCTTCACATCACTGCTGTACTATCTGCTCCCTCTCTTCTGTCTCCTTATGGCTTACAAAGTGCACTGTCAGTACATTGGTCATATAGGTTGACAAAGAGTTTAACTGCGCTTGGAAATAATGCTTTCTGCAGCATTTTCTTGCAGCTTGCAAAAAAAAAGATTGAAAAGTTGTGCTTTATTACAGGATGCCCTTAAAAAGTTGAAAATCCAATCATCTGATTCGAGGCGTTCAAATGTATTAAGGCGGATTGTATTATGAAGGTCACATTATTTTATCTAGGTAAATTAACTTCAGTCCTACTTTTAAGTGAGTCTGCACTAATGCAGGCTGGTGTGTGGCATCGACTACTTCAGGTTACTCCCTGGAAAACTACTGCACACACACGTGTATCCTTTTGAGGCCAATTGGGTTTTCACTTCCTGGCTGCCATTTTGGAGCCAAAAATAAGATGTAACCATATTTGGAAAAACAGCAGCGAGCTTTCATGCCAAGGGAGTTATGGGAAAGCTAATATTAACTGCTAAATTACTGACACGGTAAAACTTCACCACGCAGTGTCAAACAAAGTCATATGACAGTGTTGTTAGTGTAAACACTTACCCACAGCTGATAAAACTATGCCTATAGTGAATGAATAGAAGACATGAACATCCGAATCGGTCCGACTTCACTAGCGAGTTGAGTTACCACAGCAACATGTCAATCAAACCCCAGCGCAGCAGTGATTTGTTGGATTATTTGCAATAACATCAGAGCAAAACGTTACAGATGGACCACCGCATTATTTATTAGTAATAAAACATTTGAGAGCAAAATGGCAAAAATGTATTTGCTTAGTATTTTCAGATAGAAATCCAATGTATCTCTACGGGAAAAAGGTTCCTTGGGGCTGAATGAATGGGTCCCCAGTGGCCAAGCAGTGGTATTACAACTTAAAGTTACTTCCACATCCACCTCACTGAACAGCCTGGGTCGTTGCCCACTGAGTATGTCCCATCCATCCATCCATCCATCCACCCCTGCATCCATCCATCCATCCACCCCTGCATCCATCCATCCATTATTTTATCTGGATTCAGGTGGCAGCAGCTTAAACAGACGAGCCCAGCCACCTCCTCCAGCCCCAAGACACTCCCAGGCAAGCCAAGAGACGTAGTCCCTCCAGTGTGACCTGGGTTTGCCCCGGGGCCTCCGCCCAGTTCGACATGCCCAAAACACCTCACTAAGGACTGTTCAGGAGGGATCAGGGTCAGCTGAGCCACCTTGGCTGGCTCCTCTGGATGTGGAGGAGCAGTGGTTCTACTCTGAGCCCCTCACCCTATCTCTGACCTACCCTGTGGAGGAAACATTTCAGTCAGTCATATGTGATCTAATTATTTTGTTCATGACACAAAACTCGTGACCATAGATGAGGGTCGGAACGTACTGTAAACTGAGAGGTTAATCAAGAGCTTCTCCTTTCGGCTCAGCTCCTTCTGCCCTATGACACACTGACACAGTGTCTGCATTACTAACTGGACAAACTTCCAAGTTCTGTCCCTAAAATTATTAACACAATCAATGACAAGGAGCAGCTTTTTTTTTAGTCCAACCTGCACTAGGAATGAGTCCGATGTGCTGCCAACAGTGTGACCTGGGCTCCAACTCCAACTTTCCAAGAAGTGTGGTTAATGATGGTTAATTCATGATTTAACAAGGGGGGGAGGACAAATACTTTTCCACAGCATTGTATCGGAGTTTGTCTCTTGGCCTTGTATAAGATCTTCGAGTCAGATAAAAATCAGGCCCGTAGATTTAACATTCATTCTGTTCAAAGTGCTGATAAAGACAGGATGATGCTATGATCGAATGAATGATTGCACTTTTTGTCGGTAAGGCTGCATATGGAGAAATTGCAACCGCTGCACTTTACACCAACTGCTTCACTTTCCTGCAGCTCATGAAGATCCTTTGAAAGGTCACAACAGGGGAGGGGCAGATAACACTGTGAGCTCAGAAGTGCTGTCAATAGAACGATAGCCTGCAGAGATAAATACACCCACATCCTCTCGGACGAACAATACAAAAGGTGTGTGTGTGTGTGTGTGGACATGAACATCCACCCACTCCTTTCTCTTCCACCTTCATCCTGCCAAATTGGACACCGCTGCCCGGAATAGAAGCCGGAACATGACAACCAGGCTTTGATTACAGGGGGAAAAAAACGGACTGTTGATCAGAGGACAGGGCTTTGCTGACGAGTGTGGTCAGGTGGAACGGCACCGAGGCCGAGAGGAGGTATAACATGACATCATCACCGTCATCATTCATGCCGATGCACACTGAAGCACTGATGAATCTGAAATGACCGACCTGAAACGAGTAGAAAGGAAGACGTCAATCTATGCTCCTTAACAGAATAATTCAGAGTGGTTGAGGTGGCTTTGTATTGGTCGGTAGTATAGATGGAAAGCAGGTGTTACTTTATAATTCTAATGACTCAAGTAGAAGTAGAAGTACACATAAAATAAGTACAAGTAGAAGAGTATGTTATAAAAACTATTCAAATGGCAAATGACTGCGTGTCGTGGGATTTATTGCAGCCTCGCATATTTTGTCTTGTCGGGTTATTTATACACAGCTACAACCACAGTTCCAAGAAGGTTGGGACAAGGTGTAAAATGTAAATGAAAACAGAATGTGATGATTTACAAATCTCATAAACCCATATTTTATTCCCAGTAGAACATAAAAACATCAGATGTCTCGTAGGTTCTTTCTTTGCAGCAACTGGACTGATGTGTTTCACCACTGAGCCAAGTTTATAGGATAACTCACTGAGAATGTTCACAGACAAAATGTCAGAGACAATTTATCATTTCACCGAAAAAATATTAGCTCAATTTTAATTTGATGGCAGCAACACATCTCAAAAGGGTTGGAACAGGGGCGAGAAATGGCTGGAAAAGTAACTGGTACAAATCAGACCAACTGGAGGAGCATCTGACGCTGACTGGGTTAACTGGTAACAGGTTAGTCACATGGCTGGGGATAAAAGGAGTGTTTAAAATGGTTAGATGTAAAAATGTTAGTGTTCTGTGTCAGATGAATAGAAATGTAAAAATTCTTTTTGGAAACCATGGACTAAAGACGACAGGGACCATCCAATTTGTGACCAGCAGTCAGTTCAAAAGCGTCTCTGATGGTAGGGGCCACATTAGTGCCTATGGGGCCATTTGTACATCTGGAAAGGCTCCATCAATGCTGAAAAGGTTTTAGATCAACATATGCTCCATCCAGACATCTCGGAGAAGGCCTTGCATATTTCACTAAGACAACTTTAAACCACATACTGCATCCATCACTTCACAGGAGAAGAGCCTGGGTGCTGAACTGACCTGCCTACAGTCCACACATTTCACCAGTAGAAAAATATCAGACACATAAAAAACCAATAAAAAACCAACAAACAAAGGCCCAGGACTGTCGAGACAAAAATGGGATAAGATTCGTCTCCTAAAATGTCCAGAAGTTTACAGCCCGGTGTTGAACAAAGAGGAGGTGATGCACAATGTTCTAACTCGTTCCAACTTTTTTGAGATGTGTTGTTGCCATCCACTTCAACATGAGCTGATATTTTCCATGAAATGGTAAAATGTCTCCGTTTCAGCATCTGATATGTTCTTTCTGTTCTATTGGGAATACAATATGGGTTTATGAGATTTAAACATAATTGTATTCTGCTCTTAATTTATATTTTACACAGCATCCCAACTTTTTTGGAGTTGGGGTTGTCGTCGTCAGTAAAGCATCGGAAATGTAAATGCAAAAACACAAGCACCGTCAGGTTTATTTCCGCATGTATAAATATCCCCTGGTCAGCTCTATATGACAGCGTTTAACACAGATGAACAGATGGTTATGAAATGAAAGTGATTAACACTAATTATTAGAACAGAGTCAGTGCATGGATGAACAGAAATAAACAGGTGTCTTAAAAAAAACAAAATGGATGTGTGAAAAAACATGTGAACTAATGGTCGTCGTGCCTGCTTCCGTCAGGTCTCGCATACTGACATTATGTTCTGCACAGTTAGTAAAACGAGTTTCCAGATGTTTTATAACTGAGTGATATGATGTGAAATTTTCTCAATAAACACTTATATATCTGTTGATCATTTAATAATAGTAATAAGTTAAAAGGATGATTCTGATCCTGCTTGAAAGCAGAGGAAATGTGTTTATTTCAATTCATAATGGGGGGAAGGAAAAGAAAGGGAAATGAAATGGAATGACACAAATTCAGATGCAAGAAATTGAAAATGATTAAAAAAAACATGCAAAAATTATGTCAGACAAAAAGACAATGTCACAAAAAAACACTAAAAGATGAAAATACCCTCACCAGACAAGAGTAAAAGATGCAAAAAAGTGTACAAATCACATCAGATACAAAAAGTGGTTAATGTGATGCAAAAAGATAAAAACGACATAAAAGATGGAAGAAAACAGAAATGTACAGTAACTAAAGTGGAGGCAGAAGAAAATGTTTTCAAAAGACGACAAAAGGTGGAAATGATGAAAAAGATGCAAAAAGACGAAAACATTGTCACAAAAACATTAAAACACCAGGAAAACACAAAAAGACAAAAAAAACTGAAATTTACCGTAAAGGATGACAAATGATAAAAATGTCATAATGTTTGGAAAAAGGTGAAAATGATGTATAAGATGCAAAAAGACAAAATATTGTCACCAGAAAACACAAAAAAGGAATAAAAACTGAAATTTACCATAAAAGATGACAAATGATAAAAATGTGGTAAGGTTGCAAGAAGGTAAAAATGATGTAGGAGATGCAAAAAGACAAAAAATATTGTCACAAAAATATAAAAAACACCAGAAAACACACAAAAAGACAAGAAACCTGAAATTTACCATAAAAGATGACAAATGATAAAATTGTCGTGATGTTCCAAAATGATGAAAATGATGTAAAATATGCAAAAGACAGAATACTATACATCCATCCATCTTCTACCGCTTGTCTGTATAAAAAAATATTGTCACAACAATACAACTATGCAACAAAACACAAACAAACAAAAATTTACTGTAATTGATAAATGCTGAAAATGTCATAATGTTGCAAAAAGGTCAAAATGATGAAAAAAAGATGCAAAAAGATAAAACATCAAACTGAAAACAGTGCAATACACAGCAAGAAATAACAAGGCAAAGTCATACTGTAATCCCAAAAACACCACCGCTTCTTTTGGTGAAAAATGAACATTATTCCAAAAACGACTGCGTTTGAACCGTGAACACGAGGACGACAGTTCTCCTGAGTACGACGCAGTCGAAGGGAAGACAAAGGAGGATGTCGACAATGAAACTAGAACAAGACACGTGTCACGTCGCAACAGGGAAGCCACAAAAGAAGAGTTTATAACAGACAGTGTGGCATCAAAAGCAATCGAATAAAAGGCACAAAAACCACCGACACGCGCCGTCTCCGCCGAGCAAATTAAAGCAATAAATCCCAAGAAGAAAAGCATAAAGTAACAGTTTGACGTTACTTTAAATGTGAAGTGATTTCAAAGGAGCTACTTGTTGGATTTTCGCTGTGACTGTGGAACGGTCAGCGTCGTCCGTGGATCTGAAGTCGCCGCCGGCTCATGAGGGATGAAGAATTCAATAACGCAGCTCGGAAACAGACCCAAGTGTGCTTTAAAGTGATCAGTGAAATCTTCAAATCGATTCGAAAGCAAACAGGGAGTCAATGCACGGCGGCCGAGACACGGGTGATGTGAAAATCATCCATTGCCTGTCAAAAGTCTGGACACGCCATCTCCTCCTGTGGTTTTTCACTACTCTTGTATTATTTTCCACATTGTCCATTAATTGTGAAGACGTCCGAACTGAAAGACCACAATCGGAATCACGGAGTAAACAAACCCACTTCTTAATGAGCTTTAGACCATCAGTCGACCTGTGCAGAGGAAGGGTCGGTACAGGGTCAATAGTCCGATTAGTGCTGCTACAACTACTGTACGAATCCATATTGTGGCAAAAAAACGCTCAATAAAGAGAAAAAGATTGTCCGTCATTATCTTAAGACAGGGGTTGGCAACCTTTGCAATCTAAATTATTATCATTTATTATGTCATTCAATTTTAATAATAGTTTTTCTTTTATTAATGTTTTTGCCGTTTTTGGCCATTGCCTTGATTATTTAGCTCATTTTTGTGTCAATGTTAGATTGTTATTTTGCTCATTTTTGTTAACAAAATGTTTATTTTTGGGATGTTTTTAATTTATTGAATGTTTGCATGCCTGAGTGATCTTAGGAGATGTTGTCGGGGGCAATTCACCCCTGGTAGGGTCTCCCAGGGCAAACTGGTCAGACTAAGAGTGATTCAGAAGACCCTTATGACTACGCCTTCCTGTGGGCCCCCCACCTGCAGGAAGGGTCGCAAGGGTCCAGTGCAGGCGAAGGCAGGGTACTGGGTGGTCTAATCCCTGGTTGCCAAAAACTAGCTCCAACTGGGAGGAGGCCCTGGGGCAGACCCAGGACATGCTGGAGGGACTATGTCTCTTGGCTGGCCCGGGAACACTTGGGGGTCCCTCCAGAGGAGCTGGAGGAGGTGGCTGGGGAGAGGAAAGTCTGGGCTTCTCTGCTTCGACCGCTGCCCTGTGACCCCGACTTGGATAAACAGAAGATGATGAATGGATGACTTGGTCTGATAATTTTTTTTATTAATTTTGTGTATTTTTTATTCATTTCAATAACTGAAATGATTTCAGTTCATCTCACTTTGAATCAACATTTTACTGACTGTTTTTTAATTGTAGTGGAAGAAAATAAAATTCTTGAATGTCGTAATTTGTTTCTTCCAAAGCCACAGGGGTCACTGAAGAGGAGCTGACGAGCCACATGTGGGTCTGGAGCCACGGGTTGCAAACCCCTGTTTGAAGAAATTTATTCCAGTCAATCTGACAAATTTGCATCCGAGTTATGTAAACTTCAACCGTGCCACCCCTGCCTTGTGATTGGTGCCCGTCCCTGCCACTGGCCACACCCCTCTTCACATTGATTGGTCCACTGTTCAGTCCGCTGGCCAATCAGCCATCTCTCCACGTTACCTGGGGTTTTGTGATTCACTTGTAATACACTTAGCGCTGCTGCTTATTGATTGAGACACTCGGTTATGATTCGCTTCTGGAGTCTGGACCAGAACGGTTTAATTTTTCCACACCACACTGTTTTGTTTAGTGAATTTCTTTTGGTTGGTGCTGTTTACAACTGTATTTTGATTCGTGTTAGACATTTTAGGGTAATCACACTAGGTTCTCTTTGTTGTTTTGTTTTGCAAATAACAATAGCAGACTCTTCATTTAGTGAGTTCCCTTTTTGTTATATTAATTTTCTTAGCGTGAGTAGCACCGTTTTCCTGAGCCATTTTCCTTTTGGGCTTTATGTTCCTCCCTTTAACACCTGGGACGCGCCTCACAAGAGACAGTTTCATCCTAGCGTTTAACACTATTGCGAGATCTGAGCAAAGCCAATGTGTCTTCAAACTGTTCTGAGGTCAGGCTGCCCAGACCCAGTATTAGAGCTTTACACATCATTGGATTTGATCAGATTCCGATATGCACGTTAATGCCAGGTGTAAACACTGTGTCGTCCAGTGTCTGTTGTTCCATCTCTACTCTTTTCTTTTGTCTCTCCTCTGTCCACTAAACCCAACTGGTCCTCCTACCCAAAGCCCTGGTTCTGATGGAGGTCTTTGTCTTTTGTTTGTCCCTTGGCTTGCTCTGTGTCTTTGATCATTTTGGAGCTACACAACTACACCTGAACTGAATTGAACCCATTCTCACTCTAAAGTCATCACACATACTCACACTTGGTCTTGACATCCTGGTTGTTATTGCAACATAACAGAGTTGGTGGACGTCCACACAGGAGACCAGGGTCCTCGTCCCATTTAAAGCATGTTTAACGTGTTTCTTTTTGGACTCCTTGTCTGGCTCCTTTTCAATAACTCTAACCTACTAGTTCTTGAAGCTAAACAAAAGGAAAACTGTAAAAATGCGTTGGTGAACAGGCAACCACCGGCTCTCGCCTAATAGTCTGTATCTTTTTGCAATAAAACAGATAAATGTACCTTTTGTTACTCCAAGATAACATTCAATCATGGCCCTGAAAGAAGCCCCAGCTACTGCAGTTAAGAGCAAATAAGACATTCATTACATTTGTCCTCTGACCTGGCTTAGAAACCACCAGCACCCACCCCTACCCATGTCCTGACAGGGTCCAGGGAACCAGAACCTCAGGCTTTGGGCCTCTGATGACTGGGAATCAGCTAACTCTGACCTTCCTGTCTGTCCTGCAGCGGGTGATGTCTAGGGGTGTTGCCTTTGAGAGTAGCAGAGGGAATACTGTGGGTTTTTTTGTTTTTTTGCGGAGCAGCCTCTGCAGTCTGCTTCCACTCCCAAAGGTGTTGCGCTTTGTCATGACAGTTTTTTGCGCCGACATACACTCTGTGCTCCTGTGTCACTGTGACTCACAAAGAGCCGAGTCTCTTGAGGGGAATCTGAATGATGTGATGAACTGTCAGGGGGAGAGAAATGGGAGAAACAGTGTGGGAGTGTGTGAGAGAGTGACATGCACACACAGAGCTGCAGCACAGACGACTCGGGAAGATACAACAGCATGAAGAGAGGCCGGCTGCGACGTGAAACATCGCTGTTTCACGCGGAGGCGTCCACACCCTCCTGCTGCACTGCCTTAAAGGAACAAAACGAGAGTCACGCTGAGCCTCTGCTGTTCAGCTTTGTCTCCGCATGCATATGAGTCAAAAATGAACTGCTTTATGACATGCGTTTTCAATGTTTGGCTTGATTCTATTTCTTTTCGAAAACCTGCACATATTCATTGAGTGGTTCTTGGTTGTAAGTGGTTGGTTTTAGTCAGTGATGGAATTGTTAACTCGCCACATCTCTGAAGCCAGTCGTCTCAGAATCCAGAAACAATACAAGGCCACTTTATTAGGTACACCTGTCTGGTGTGGGTTGGACCTCCTGTCTTTCATCAGATGGTCACTGTGGTGATAAAGGGATGGACATGGTCTGCAGTAATACTCATGTAAACTGAGACTTTAAACAATGCACAGTTAGGACTAAAGGTCCTAAAATGTGCCTCCACCAACGGAATGAAGAGTTGATACAAGGAAGGATGGGTCCATGCTTTATGTTGCTGATATCACTCATTACCATAACATCCAGTAAAGTCCAAACTCACCAGACAAAGAGACTGTAAATTGTAGCCTTCCTTTTCTTAACTGACTGGAGTGTCACCATGCGTCATCTGCTTCAAGGTTTGACATGTCGTCCACAGATGCTCTTCTTCATGACTCAGTTGTAACCAGTGGTCATTTGAGTTACTGCTGTCTTTCCATCATGTCCAACCGGTCTGACTATTCTCTGAACTCTGGCATCAACAAGGTCATTTCATCCAGAGAACTGCTGCTCACCGGACAGGTCAGTGTCAACATGAATAAATACTTTGAGTTGCTGCCGTGTGATTTGACGAATAAATATTTGCATTATTATACCAGAGCTATCTCGTAATATAATATTTTGGTACTTCCCTTCCAGCTTGTATAGTGTTCTATATTCTGGCATGGAGCAACTGTAACCAAAAAAATTCCTCCGCAATTAATAAAGTATTCCTGTTGCATCAATTGGTGTACCTAATAAAGTGGCCAGTGATTGTATGTTGCTATCAGTTTTTAAAAAACAGTAAAAACTCTTAAACTATTTTCATACAGTTAATTTAAATCCTCATTATCAGTATACAATGCTTTTTTTTTGTTACAAGCATATTCAAACAGAACTGTTAAATTTTCAAAACTTTCACAGTGGAAATAAAAGCAAAAACCACTAACATTATGTGTGATGGATATTTGTGTGACTGACAAAAAATATGAACCCAATGAACTGAAGAGCTACTTGTGGAACAGAGTCAGCATTTGAGTGTGTCGGGAACCTTCAACTTTATTTGTCCAATTATAACATTAAATTAAAAGGAACAGGTACAGAATGGGCTGAACTCATGTCTGGAGCAGGCGTGTGGTTGTTATAGTAACTTTTGGATTTTAATTGTTTGAAAATGAACTGATCGATTTAGATTTGTTCCTGCTTCTCCATACTCTTCAGCTGCTTCACTGCTGCTCATTTTGTGCTTGAACTTCTACAGTTATCAGGAGTTTTCTTTAATCTATCACCCATCTGGATCCTACTTCATTTATTGCCCCTTTTCCGCTTGTACCTTTTCAGCTCGACTCAGCTGGGTCGAGTGGAGAAAGTGACGTACACAGACAGCAGGCCACTGATTGGCTAAGGAGTGGCGTCACTTGAAATGTCTCTAGAGAGACTCAGACACAACAATGAACCACACCATTTTTTAAAATCCAGCAAGAGCAACCGTACATTTGGCAACATGTAAATCCACACCGTGTCCAACAACTACTGGACAATAAAAAGACCACAACAGCCGGAGCAGGTCCAACAGGCACGACTGGAAGTGTTTCAGTCAAATGGGAACATATACGGTAACCGACCGAGAACATGATAAAGGATGAGAGTGTTTTAAAGCATCTTTAACGTTGACTAACAAATAGTCGCTGCTGAAAATGGCAAGTAAAGTCAGCATGTCAACAACATCTGACGAACAAGACAATGTTCGTACCAGTAAAAAAATGTATGTATTGCAAGTTTGTGCTGTGTGTGTGTGTGTGTGTGCTGAAGTTCTGTGTGTTTTGGCCTTTTAAGAATCTCGTGGTGCATTCGTGGTGCATTCATCCGCCTCCTTTCTCATGGACCCTCTAGCTCCCCTGCATCTGATCCGGGACCTGGATGCCACCAGCTTTGACGCAGCAACGTGCTATCACTGGTAAGAAACAATAAACACTGACTTTAAGGTGCAGGTGTATTTCCCCAATACTTTTTAAATCTGCTTTTTTAACCACCTCCCATTTCTGCTTTTCTACCTTTCTGGACAATAATAATAATAATAATGGATTGGATTTATATAGTGCTTTTCGAGTCTTCTTCTCAAAGCGCTGACAATGAATCCGTTATTCCTTCACTCCACATTCAGTCGTGGTGGTGGTTAAGCTACATCTGTAGCCACAGCTGCCCTGGGGCAGCCAATTTGTGCCAACAGCCTCTCCAGCTACCACCAAGCATTCATTCACACAGACAATCATTCACATTCATAACTATGGACAATTTAGAATTGCCAATTCACCTAGTACATGTTTTTGGTTGTGGGAGGAAGCTGGAAGCTGGACAACGCAGACACAGGGAGAACATGCAAACTCTGCATGGTGTTGGGATTGAACCTCTCGCTGTGAGGCACAAGTGCTACCCACTGCACCACCCTGTCGCCCGAGAGGACGAGAGCAAAAGGGTCAACAGCAGACCAGACTTTACATCTATTCTCACAGAGATGAAGGCTGAGGATGAACAGAACCGGGCTCATTGTGACCAGCACCCGACATGAGGAATTCACGCCTCTACACGGACATAAATGTATCACCTTTACACACTGTACTGTCTATAATATACTGCTCACAAATAAAGAAGTGTGCTTTTATGTGATTGTCATGCTTTTCTGTTCTGTCTGAAATACACTTATGGGAGAAGAGTAAACCATACAAAGCAAACAGGTATCTATGATATTTCGGTGTAATCATGGCTCATAAATAACTACAGTAACCTAAAGTAAGTTATTTTCGTTTCCGGGTGAAGTCATCACAAAAATATGACTCCTGTATGTGCCAGTGCAGATGACACTGCTCACTGTAGCAATAGTGCCAGTATCTCCAGACATTCTGTATTTCATAATAACAGGTTAGTGTTTAGTGGGAAGCTGCGATGGCCTGCAGTGTCAACTGCTGTGTGTTCACTATTGCACTACTGCAATAGTGAACACTTATTATTTCTCATAATTCTGTCAAATTAATTACACTAAAGATAATGTGTCAAACTGTTGGGAGTATTTTTCAATAATTAAAATTTAAATCTAGCATTTTATTTGTCACTTAATATTGCAACACTTTCCATATAAAATGTATAAACAAGTGGAGACATATCTGCAAAATGTAGCAACCTTTATTATCACAGTAGATACAATAGTAGTGGGAAGGCATTACAAACATTTTTAAATATCGCACAAGTGGTTCATCACAGCATCTCTCTGTCCTCCTCTACTTCCTGCTTCGACCGCTAGCGTCTCAAACGCTACTGCAGGTTCATCACATGACGTCTCATTTTTTGTCTCCTTTACTTTCACACAGATTATGCCGATCGCAGCATGTCAGCATCATCGATTCACCAGCTGGATGTCAGTCATTCCTCTTCCTCTTCCCTTCAGCCTGCCCGTCTTCACCTCCTCTCATCTTCGGCATCACACTACTGTACGACTTCACAACGTCTCCTGTACTTTTCCTCTGTGGCTCTTTTCTTGTAACTTTTGTTTGATTAAAAGCCACATACAGAGCAGCAAGTACATCATCACCTCAATGTCCTACATTGATATATTGTGCTTGTGTTGCGCACAAATGCCAACAGGAGAGTTTCGGGACGCGACTCCACCTAAGACGCTGCCTACATGGGTAGGACTCACTTGCAATGGAAAACGAACTAAACTGAGCTGAGTCGAGCCAAGTAGGTACTAGTGGAAAAGGGGCTTATGATACATGGTGTTGGACCAAATCTGGAGATGAAGCATTAGGCCTCGAACCATTGTTTGGCTTAGATGAGGTCTTTCTTTAGCTGACGGTTGGATTAGGATTTAAATCACATGCCATTTGATGAAGGTTGGTTTTATGTGTCTTTGCATCGCAGGTTTGGTTTTGGGATGCATGTATTGCACCGTTTTACATCCAATTGTTTCGTCTTCTTTTGTGTAGGTGCAGGAAGACAGCTTTACACTTTTGTCTGAACAAAAGCACAAACTAACTTAATTTCTTTGAGAAATATTATACAAAGTGTCTGCCGTTTCGGACCTGGAACTCCTAGATACCGTGTTATAGTTCTGGCAGCCCCTGTGAGCATGTGCAGTAATGCGAATGACGGTGTCTGCTATCAACGTAGGAAACCCTCTCATATTCCTAACAGGTAGCACAGTGGTGCAGCAGAAGCTTGCTGGGCCTGTAGCCCAGACGTCGTCGAATTGAATCCATCCTCTGCTAGCTGTTTTGTTTTATTTTATTATTTATTTCCACTGTGAGCCCATGAGTTCTTCACAGGTTAAGATTAGGATTAGTGCTAGAATTAGGCAGGAATGTCTGGCACTCACTTTTATAGTCATTAAAAAGATAGACTCTATGAATTATAGCTAGACAATGACATGTCATGTATCCATGAACAAACATAGTGCTGGAATAATAGCTCATCAGTAATATGTCCGGCACTCACATTCACAATACTGCGCATGCTCACAGGAAGTGCCAGACCTATAGCATGGTTTATAAGAGTTCTGGGTCCGGAACTGCAGCAACAGCCTATATTATATACAACCAAGAGAAATCAAGCATGAAATGATACTCAAGTGTGCAGCAGGTAGTTTTCTATGACCAAAACTACCAACTTCAAGATTTACATGTAAGTTTTTATCCCACAGCCTCTATGTGTGAGTCAGAACCAGGTGCACAGTCTCCCCCATGACCTGACCGTGGATTTATGTAGCGCTGTACCCAGCTAGCGATCTGATTGTGTATGACTAGAACTGCACTAATAGACAACAAATGTCAAAACTAACACATTTTTTAATGGCATGCTCATTTTGAATTTGATACCAGCAGTGCATGTCCAAAAATAGCTGATGTAGTGTTGCTTCTACTCTGTACGCGTCTGAGAACTGATGAGACCAGCTGCTATAATTTTGAATTACTTGGTGTAGGATTTCAGATGCTCAACAGTTCAGGGTCTCTTGTCGTATTTTGTATTCCACAAGGCCCATTTTCAGTAGGTGGCAAGTCAGGACTCTTTTACTACAGAGCCATGCTGTTGGAATACATGCACAATGAGGTTTGACATCGTCTGGGTGAGATAAACAAGGAAAAAGACGGCATCTAATTGGCAGCATATGTTGAACCAAAACCTGTAGATATTGTTCAGCATTAATGTTGCCTCCACTAATGTGCAGGTTAGCCACAGATGCTGATAACAAACCAGATGTTCCTTCTCTCCTCTTTATCCCGGAGCACACAGCATCACAAGTCGGACCACAGGACAGTTTTCCGCTTGGTCTCAGTCCACCTTAGATGAGGCAGCGTTTCTGGATCGGGTTCAGATAGGATTTCCTCTTTGTGTGGAAGAGCGATATGTGGATGTGTTTTTGGAAATGTTCCTGAGGTCACACACTGATGTCCACACAGTCGTGCCTTTTTAATGAAGTGATGTCTGAGGAGGAACCTACCATCACACTCATCCACTGTTGATTTTCAGCCTTGTCGCTTGTGGACAAAGATTTCTGCAGATTCTACGAAACTTTGAATTATATTATAGCTGTGGGATATGAAATCCACCATATCTTTTTGCAATTTGATGCCAAGGAACTCTATTCTTAAATTGTGTCACTATTTGCCAATGCAGTGTTTAACAGAGTGGTGAAACTTCCCCATCCGAAAGACTCAAAACCTTTCTATGATGCTTTTAGTAGTCATGAATTGTCAGGTTTTCCAGCAGGCAGTATTTAAGCATTTCACAACTTTTCTGTTTTTTTTTTGGGGGGGGGGGTGTACATTTTTGGAATGGGTTTAGAATGAGTGCAGCTTTAAAACAGCAATGAAATTTCTCCTTTTCACCATTTGAGGTGTTTTCAGCTAAACATGGAGTTGCAGTCACAGGTTTCCTCACGTATGTATTTATTTATACAATACAAAGTAGTTTAGCTGTTTTGGAAACAGGCCTGTTCTTCAACTTGTGTTGGAAATGACATTTAGTTGACATACATAACATTGCTGTATTTTCTGGGTTATATGTTGCTCCGGAATGTTAGTTGCACGAGCCAAAAAATGCATAACGAAGAAGAAGAAAACGTGTATTAGTCGCTCTGGAGGACAGGTCGCATTTGTTCAGGGAACGTGCGTCAGGCGCGCAGCCGCGGCCGCTCACTTGATGCCAGAAGCAAGAGCTTGCGGCTCGCCTCCCTGGGTAAGTGACGATGCTGAGTACGGTTGTTTCCGGTAATGTCTACATTTTAAATTGTCAGTAATACAGATGTGGCAGATGAAGGTACACAAGCCTAGAGTGACGTCTAGCAACTGTTAGTGTGACAAACACCCTCGAATTTTTTAATATACAGGTTGCTCCGATGTATTTTTCTCTCCCCGAGCCAGACTATGCAAAAAAACCACGACTTGTAATCCGGAAAATACGGTACATCCATGTTGCACAGTCTGACTGTAGTGAACCTATAAGACTGATGGAATCTCAGTTTGTGCTTGATTAGTGATCGAGTCATCTTAAATTACTTCAGCATTAATGACGTTGTACAGACAGGAGACACCTTTAATTCAGCTCTGTGACTGTGGAAATACACTAACACGACCATGAACCCTTTCAGGCATGGTAATTACAATGTCCTAAAGTGACAAACAGGGCAGCATTAAATTTACAGTAATTACAAATTTAAGGCAAAAGGCAAAGCCACCTTGCAATGGAACCCCCCAAACATGTAGGTCAGCCTTTCTGAAGGGGAGCTGGTTAGAGGAAGTGGATGCAGTTTAAATCCAACTCAAAAGGAAGCTTGTACTTTGTATTTGACAGATACAGATACAGCTGAACATTGTTTCAACATCATCAACTTACATACAGTAAATCATGTGAGCTTGTCTTTTTACTTGGTGTGTTGTGAAGCAGGTAAAATTTGATGCAGATGTGATGATAAAGCTCGGAATTTGATACATGTCCTGTTTTATGGCAATGGGATGCCGTGTTAACATGGCAACACTGTCATTATTGACATGTAGGTGTGTTTGGGCAATCTCTCAGATAAAACATATAAGATTTCGGGCAGATTGATGAAAGGACTTTAAAGTTATAGACACTTCTTTTGTGGCAAGCCCTGAGTACGCGCCACGTTGCCGTGGCAACAGTGCCACTTGACCTATAGTTGTGTTTAGACTATGTCTGATGAAATGTCAAATTTGGTAGACTGATCAAAGTATCTCAGCTAAAGGTTTTTCAAATTTTGCCAAAGTTCTGTCGATGTCACCTTCCATTGGACGCCACTGACATGTTCACGTGTTCAGGTCGGTGTATGATGAAATATGTCAAGTTTGGTGCAAAGTGAATAATCCACTTCCAAGATAAAAGCATGACTATGTTCATATATTAATATGTATTAATATGGATGAATATGAAATATGGAGGACCGCGGTGGCCATGTCTTTGAAATTTTGTAACTCCTTTTAAAAACTTTTAATCATCCAGCTCTGGAGATGAACTGGTGTGAATTTCCAGTCATTTGGATGAAACGTGCAGGATGCATTAGTCCCACGGCCATGAGTTAAATGAAACCGTGTCAGTTACAATACGTCATAGTGACATTAGAGTATGTGTGAGTTACAGAGGTTCTCAAACAACACAGAAAATCAACACCATCACAGATGTCTTTAATGGACACCGCTAATCTGTACTGATACGAAATTATTACAGTGTGGGACATTTGAACTTTGTTTTGAAATTTACATCTTCACTGACACAGCAGGAAACCACAGATCACAGCAAACAATTTAATGTGATTTAACATTGTTTTAACAGTGAAGAACAGACGTCTGTACCAACAGAGACTCTGTACGTCTGCAAGAAACCAAATGACCAGGTTTTGTGCTGCTGTTCATATTTTGTGTCTGTTTTACTGATGATTTTTCTCAAGTTATCGAAGTGCGACTGACGTTAGCTTAGTGTGCTAATGCGAATATCAGTTTGTATCAACATATTATGCTAAGGTCAGCAGCACTTATGTTAATTCAATTCAATTCCATCTTCATTTGTATAGCGCCAATCATAATCACCGATTATCTCTAGGCGCTTCACAAAACCTCATGTCTATACAGAGTAAACCCAACAGAACCACCGAGAGCAAGACAAAGGCGACAGGGGGGAAGAAAAACTTCTTTTAACGGAAGAGAAAAACCTCCAGCAGAACCAGCGGCTCAGGGTAGGCGGCCAT
>JAQQAE010005820.1:0-13894 GCA_029823295.1 Pseudamia nigra
ACCATAAACAGAAGTTTGATCCATCAGATCTACGAGACTACATCGACTGCTACCTGAAAGAAATTCAGATGGTGACTGAAAACTCAATTTGTTGACTGTTTTGATTTACTTAATTTTTGTTGTTGTTTTTATTGATTTTTATTGTTTGTTTGTTTTTCACTTTTCTGACTACTACATTTTTGGTTAATTTTTTTTTCAATTTTTTAAAAAGTCTGATTCAAGTTAAAATAAGCTTATTTCATAATATTATATACATTTCCTTGTTTTCTTAGACTAAAGGGCAGGAGGGCAGTACATTTGATGAGGAGAACCTGGTCATGTGTGTGCTGGATTTGTTTGGAGCTGGATCTGAAACCACATCCACCACCCTGCGCTGGGCGTTTCTCTACATGACCAAATACCCCGAGATCCAGGGTAAGAAGAAAAAAACTGGTTTGAAGAACTCTATGGTGGTACTAACGAGCTCTGGGTAGTGTAATGAAATGTAATTTATTTCTTCTAGTGCAATACACTGAGATGTGTCTAACCCACATGGTAAAAAAGACACTAAACAAATCAAAGATCAGTCCTAAATATACATGGATAAACAGGTATGGAGGTCAAAGAGTAGAATCTATTGCATATTTAAATTTGGTGTCCCTAGTTAAATTAGTTTTAGTACTATTAGTCAAAATACATCAAATTCGTTCTTGGCTCTTGAAGAGGATGGATGTATTTTCTCCTCCTCTCCTTGCTCTGCTCTCCCAGCCTGCTTTTGTCCTGTCTCATCTGACTGCTTATTCCGAGCCCTTGTCCGCACTGCTATCGAAACCTAATCACCATGGAATTGATCAGCTGGACCCTCAACTCAACTGACCCCCGTTTTTTGAGTAGGAGAAGGGGCCTGGGGGAGCCTGCCTGCTCTGATGGGATGTTTGCTGCTGGGTATACGAGGGACTCCTGGGAGAATTGGAGAGTCATCAACCTCACGCCAATGTCCATTGAGCACATTGAAGATCTGTATTTATTCGGAACCATGATAACAGGGCTACTGCTGATTGGAATGGCCATTGCCCGGGTGTATTGATCAATTAAGAAGATGGAGGCAGCCGTTCACAGTCCCCAGAAGCTGCCCGTGATGATTTATTTGTTGAGTAGAACTGTTGGTACTCAACAAGGGACGATTTCTGACATGAAGTAAAGGCTGGTTACCAACACAGAGTTGCTGATGGCTCTACAAGGCGCTGGACAACGTGCGAGGGTGCCTGTGTTGTGACCTTCAAGGAAAAAGGTCAAGTTACAGTCAGTTTCAAAACTGCGCAGGGGATTTGCCATTTCATGCCTTTTTGTTCTTCTGTTACATTGTGATGAAAATATTTACTTTGATATATGTTCTTTTTGTCTCTATGGTTTATTTTTGTTTCTATTTTCAAATAAGTTACAAAATGTTTCATCTCGTAGACTAAACATTCAGTTTGCACTCGTACTTTTTGTCTATTTACATTTTTTACTACTTTTCTATATTTGAGAATTTTAGGCTTTTGTTTTTGATGTTTCTTCTTGTCATGTCTGTTGCTTCATTTTTGTGTTTTTGTGCCTTCAATGTCACTTCATCTTGTTGCATCTTTTAGGAGTGATTTAAAAGTGCAAATGATACGAAAGTGCATGTTTTTGTCTTTTGCATCATTTTAGTCTGTCGTGGTGTTTTTTCATTTTAAATTCTTCACTTTAAATGCAAAAATAAAATAAGGAAAAACATCCTTTTTGCTTCTATTTAACCATACAGATGAACCGTTGTGCCTGTTGTTGCGTGACACAGTGTTGTAACCCACGTGGATCCCTGCAGGAGTAAACTTGTCTGTTGTGCCCGGACACACGCTGATCACTAACATGCTCTCGACCTGCTGCTCCACCTGCAAACAAGCACCATGAATTACTCTAATCTTTCAGCATAAAAGCATTATGTCCGCAGACTCTTGCTGCCACATGCTGCAAAATTTGAGTTCAGTTAAAAATGACAAAACAGCTTATTTTGTCAAATATAAGCAACAAGAGTATTTTTCCTTAGTTTATTTTTGTATTTACAGTGAGGAATTGAAAATGAAGTAATTTTATCATCCAATTTCCCATTTGTAATGGGTTGTACACGTGAGGGTACACCGATTCATGTTGGCCTTATCTCAGAAATCTGCAAAAAAATGCACTCCCATACGCCTAATACCTGTGTGAAAATGAAACACTTTATTTTTTAGATTTATGTGTACCGACATACAGTTAGAACAGCAGGAGCTACATTTGAATTACTGGAATTCAGTAGTGTTTTCAAGAATTAATTCACTGACAAAAAACATATCATAATTCTCAAGTGTCTTTTGTATTTTATTACGTTTTAGTTACACACAAAACATTTTCTCTGAATCTGGAAATCATGTGACCATGCAGGCAGATTTTGTTCCTGTTAAAGACTTTAGGGTCAAACATGAAACTCGAAAGTAGTTTTGAAACCGGTCGGAAAGTGAAAATTTCCCTTTTGTGCAACATTAAAACTATCTGTATCTTGTGAAGCAGATGATGTCGACGTTTTTTCTAATTCCTGCTCTTTTGTCTTCTTCGTCCTTGTCATTCTTGTCCCAGTCGTGTCTGCAGTCTCAGCAGCAGCCTCACACTGTGCAGAGCGACAGAGGCGTCCTGCAGCCAAACGACGAGCAGTCCAACACCGCCACTAACCTCAGCACTTACCTCGAGCCTGAATGCATCATCGGCTCCACAGACAGACAGGGAGAGCTCATGTTCTTAGTCAAATGGTAACTTCAGCACTTCCTCTTTTCTCTGTCCTCGAGTGAATGCCCGTGGTTGGGTGAATGTTTGTAAGGTGGTTCAAAAGTCCCATTCCATGTTGTTTAAACCTCTAAGGCGTGAGTGTCTGGGGATCGATCACTGTACACGTGATAAGTCATTTTGTGTCATGAGACAAATGTAGACAACAAACATCAGTCATTACAGGATCGGGTGAGTTTAGTCAGAGATAATAGAGAACATTTTTTTTGCACAGTAAATGTTTTTGGATGCTGTATGAAGAGAATTCAAGAATAACTACTGAACATTTAATCCAAAACAACCTCATTACATATGTTGATTTTATACATAAGGGACAAGTTCACTAAGACATGTAACAGGAGTAGAGCTGAATGGCATAGGTAAAAAAAAAGTTCATATCAATTGATATCAATAATTACTCCGATAAATGTAAAATCCTTATCTTATTCCATTTTAAAGACATTTAGTCCCAAGTGAACGGTGAAGACACCTGGTAGTTATTTATGGCCACAACCAGTGTGTAAAAGATGCTACAAGACATAAAACATGCAAAAAAATGTAAAAGTAGCAAAACACAAAAAACAATTTCCTTTTGCATAATTTTCTTTTCTTTTTTTTTTTGTTTTTTTGCAAAAGAGCTGAAAAAGAGTCAAACATGAGACCAAAAAAAAGATGAAAAAACATTTTCTTTCTGAGTTTCAGATTTTTAAAGTTTTATTCATTTAATTGATTTTGATTTATTGTCATAAAAGCCAGTGTAGAGCTACATTCTGAGCAATTGAGACACACAAGAAAATGTTTATCATGATAAATTATCACCTTTGTTAGAATTAAACTGTAAATACAGTTATCACACATAATGGATGAGAATGTGTTTACTTGCTAAATATGTTTACTTATCATAACCGCGCGTTCTGCTGGTTTATCTGCACCCTTGTCTTTCAGAACGTTCAAGGAAGAGATGACGCTTGCGCACGTTTGCAGCTGATTATGCGTAACACAATGATTCCTTTGCACAATGATACCATATGCAATAAAAAGGGAGAGCGAGCTGGGCAACTTCAGATGGAATAGTGGAAGTGTAACTGTACGCGGTCCAGTATTCTCTCTCGAGTCTCTGCCTCCTGTGTGCCTTCACTCCTCGTCTCGTAGAATAGGGCTTTGACCCTGTTGACCTTTTAAATATCCTGATGCACAGGAAAACCTGTATATTTTAAAATAATAATAATTATCCATTTATGGCGCAACTCTGTCCAGAAAGTGCTTGCCAGTGAATGTAGTTAATAATGTCTCTGTGGGTTTGTAATAACTCTGTAGAGCCAAAAGTAAATTGACTTGTGAAATCCTGCTTTGAGCTGGAGTTTGAATTGTGTTTACTGTGCAAACATGGCCTAAGATGCTCTAGATGTAAGAAAAAAAACTGCTGCTCATTTTGAGTGACAGTGTGTAAATGAGGCATTTAACGTTTCATCACTAAACAGAGGTACCTGTTGTTTCCATCATACATGTCAAGTGAATTTTTGATGTGACTGTTGTGTAAATTATGGCCATTTACACATGTCAATTGCTTTAGAGTAAAAACATACTGTGCAATCAAATAGCAAAACCCATCTCAAGTAACTAATTTTCTTAACTTATCGATAACCATTTTTAAATGTAAAACTTCAAAATGTTGGTTTTTCATGGTTGGAATCAGAAAAATACTTGTATCGACAAAAATGTGCAAACTGTGAATTGGTAAAAGCAGAGCTGGATTTTTTTAGTACCAATACTGATGCAGTTTCTTCAATACTGATTGCAAATTATTATTATTATTTTTTTTCAGCACTAGTTTGGGGGGGGTTCAGATTTCAGGAGCCATCTGTGTCAGACCTGCTCAGATCATCCCACAGCAACTATTGAGCAAATCAAAATAAAAATGAATATAAGCTCTTTTTTAAATACATTTAAATCAGACCTGACTGAACCAATAAAGAGCTACAGAAGACATTTTTCCTTACACACCTGGCGTCTGAAAAACATTTCATCAATTGCATCTAAACATTTTGGTTCGTGCCGTATTGAAGATCAGTTCAAGCCTTTGCAGGAAACGTGTTAAAACGTTACTATAATGGTAAAACGATGTGATTTTCATACCTTGATTTCCTCCCTGTAGGAAAAACTCTGACGACGTGGCCCTTCTACCTGCACGTGAAGCCAGCGCCAGGTGTCCCCAGGTGGTCATCGACTTCTACGAGCAGAAGCTGACCTGGCACTGTGGAGACGACGAGCAGTGAAGTGTGTTTGTGGTTCGCGTTCCGAGGTGAACCGATAAACAGCTGCGCTTTCACCTGAGGCTTAGTTTACCCTCCATCGACTGTCCTCCTTCAGCTGACATTAGAGGCACACAGTGTGAAATCGCGTCCCACCGGAGGGGAGGAGTTTCACATTCTGGCAGGTGCAAGAACCTCAGTGGGGACGGACGTGATGCGCTCGGGATCCTGTGGTGCTCGGTGAGGTTGCGGTGCCTTTGGGGGACCACGATGGAGACTCAAGCTAACCTCAGCGTGGGGCAGCAGATTTGGGGTCCGACTAACCTGTAGCAGCTTTGGTCTTGTGTCGTCATGTAGGAGACACAATCACTGTGGACGTGTGTGTTGTTTTTAAGATTTAGTATTTTAAAAAAACTAAATATTTATAGTCCTATTTAGCAGCAAGGAGCTCCTACTGTGAGGGTCCGTGATTGTTTAGTGTAGACAGTGAACTAACTGCTGTCAGAAGTGTACCTCCGGTCCATGTAGCGATTCATTAGAGTTGAAGATTGTTGAACCTGTTCTGTTGTTTGAACTTGTACTGAGTTGGATGTTTTAAAACTACAGCTTTTACTGAGTTTCACTGTGTTTCTGTAAAACCCTCGTTGGTAATATTTAAATTTTTTAATATTGTCCAACACAAATGTTCCCTTAGCTGCTCTTACCAAATGTTCTCCTCTACTGAATGATGTAAGAATATCATCAAAATTTAAAAATAATAATTTGACTGGTGCTTTTTTTTTTCCCTGAAGTGAACTTACATGGCATTAAAAAAAAAAATCACTCTTTTGAGAAGTACGTAAATAACTGTTTTGCACCTATGATGGCTGAAAAGATTGTGAAATGTAGCACTTTACATTTGTCCAGTTTTTCAGGGCATTGTCTTCCTGATGGCACTGTCCTCATCTCATACATCCCATGACTCTTATGGGACTTAGTTGAACATTAAACCTCTCGAAACTCACCTGCTACTGACTTACTGTAACTGCTGACCATGGATCTGTGACGTCTGTGAATAAAAAGAACCTTTTGTGAATTGTTTCTCCTTTAGTCGTCACATAATTAGAACCACCAGGATTTGCTGTATATCTCAAACAGTTTAAATGTACCCGGGCATCGTTTCTAGTCCGTAAATATGTCCACTGCCATTGTATTAAGTAATTCTCTTCACAAAGGAGGGTCTGAAAGTAAAAGTATTGTTACTTTATCAAAAAGTACTCTTTCTGTTGTTCTATCGCTACTCTGTTGTCTCTCCTCTGTCCACTAACCCCAAGCGGTCGAGGCAGATGGCCGCCTACCCTGAGCCGCTGGTTCTGCTGAAGGTTTTTCTCTTCTGTTAAAGGAAGCCCCCCCCCTTGTTTTGTTTTGGTTTTTTCATTCATTTTTAACATTTTTGATTATCATTTTTGCCCATATTGTTGCTTATTTTGTTGCCTTTTGGGTCAATTTTGTGATTATATTGTTCATTTACTTGATTTTCTCGCTTTAAGCTCATTTTTGCCTAGTTTGCTCATTTGTACTAATTATTTTGTTAATTATTTGTTCATTTTGTTCATTTTTTCATTCTGTTGCTATTGTTGATTATTTTTGTAAATCTGTCCTCATTTTGTTGTTTAGTTTATTCATTTTGCTTGATTATTTTGCCCAGTTCTTTTTTTATTATTTAATTGGTTTTGTAGTTTTTTCAATTTCAACCTTTTTTTAGTCCTACTCACTGAGATGGAGCAAAATGTAACTGAGTGAAAGTACATTTGGTAACAGTAACACATATTCTGTAAATCCCCTACTCTGAAGTACTTTTTATTGGAAAAAACTACAAAACCAAGTACATGTAAAGGAGTAAATGTACTTGAGTACTACACACCTCTGGTTTCAAGTCATAACATGAGTTTGATTAATCATAATGTGTTTTGATGCTTGGATGTCCATACAAAATATGCCAAAATGACAATAAGAATAAGTTTTTGAAACATAAATATTTGTTTGACTTGACATGTTTCAGATAACAAATTATTACTGTTGCCTGAAAGTAAATGTTTCAATTTAAACAAAGTGAAAGTTAATGCATTTCTATGGTTGTTATAAATATTGATATTCTTAAACTGGTTTTATGTGGACAGTATTTAACAACAGAAAGTGTAAAAAGAAAGTGTAAAACAACACAATTTTATGAAAAGTCAAAACTGAGGGGCTTCAGTGTTTCACTAAAACAGCTGTGGGTAAATTTGATGTGCTGACTCCTCAATCGTAACATAACATTGATAAAAACAAGTTATCAGTGTTTATTTAATGATACATCAGTCATATCTCATGTAAAAAGTGCAGCCTCTTTCTCTTTCATTTTTCACTGATTCTAGCAGTTTCAGTCATGATTCCAGTAAGTGATGTTTTGTGGCTTTGTTGGCACATGCCCGCTGCGTGCCAGGTCCTTGTTCAGAAATCAGCCGGATGTCATGTGCTGACGTAGCCACAGTGGGAGGAGTTCACTCAGTCTGGTGATGTTGAAACCTGCGTCCTTTGACAGTAAAACTGAAACATGCTGTGAACCTCATACTTTGAGCTGACTCCAGTTGCCTAGATTTCAATTCTGGGACATTTGGATCATGACAGAAGGAACAAAGAAAGAAAACATAGTGAGTTGAAGCTTTTGTGTTAACCTGAAGTGTTAAATGTTTAAAAAAAAATTACAATTATGATAAGGTACTGTTTTGAATTCCTAACAACTTCTTCAAACAGTCTTAGTTCCTGAGTAAAAATGGATATTCACTGGGGTTTTCCATTCCTGACTTTGTCCTCTTGCTCACTCTACTTCCTCTATCTGCCAATATAAACTTCCTTCTTTCATAACACAGTGCATTTTGATCAGTGTGTTCTGTCTCATCTACTCCATGCAGCAGATCATCAGCGTCTGGGTGCGAGACCCACGGATTCGCAAAAATGACTTTTGGCACGCTTACATAGACTATGAAGTTTGTTTACATGTGAGTGAAATACCAGAGATGTTTTTTTTTATCTTGACTTTTAAATGGTGGGCCTTCCTGTAAATGTGTGGTATGTTGTTTCCTCTTCCAGACCAACAGCGTGTGTTTCACAAAGAAGATCTCGAGTGTGAGGAGGAGATACAGTGAGTTTGTTTGGCTCAGACAGAAGCTACAAGAGAATTCACTGTTACTGTAAGTCCCCCCCCCCTTGTGCATTTGGAAAGTACAGGTACTTTCAGTCTTTATTTGACTCACGTGTACTGTGCTTATGTTTACTTTCAATTTGTGTGTTTTTCAGAGTGAAGCTGCCAGAGCTGCCGCCAAAAAACCCTTTTTTCAGCCTGAACAATGCCCAACAAATATCTGAACGAATGAAGGGGTTGCAGCATTTTTTGGAGCAGTAAGAATGATCTCATGAATCAATACATTTATGAACTCTGGCCTATATTACAACAAGAAAAACATGATGCAACACAGTTTACTTATCTGACCTAGGTGGATAGAACTACATGATTAAAACTACCTGTACTATCGTGTATTTTGTTTTATTGTCGCACTTATCCAGGATCCTCCAGAGCCCTTTGCTGCTGTCTGACAGCTGCCTGCACCTCTTCCTGCAGTCACAACTCAACATGCCCAAAATGGAGGCTTGTGCTGCTGGAAGGACTCACTACTCCGTGGTCCAAGCAGTGCAGCGCTGTGGCCTGCGACGGTTTCACTCTGAAGAGGATCTGCAGAAAGACCACATCTCCTCCTATGACTGTGACTCAGACAGGTATCACAATCTGGGATTTCACAGAATTGCCTCCCTGAATATCTGTGAAAGAGCCCGTCTTCACTGTGATGGTCCTATTCTATTTCCAATGTACATAATTTGCAAGTATGTAAAGGAAACTGTTGCTCTCATTTTCCTGCTTAAACAGAAAATCCTGTTTCCTTTGTTCTTCCAGCTCAGAGAGTAGAGATGCTGAGCCTCGGATCAAAGACTTGGCACTAAACAAATCAGTGAGCACGCCTTTATTTGCTGTCACAGGAACCGGTCAGGAAGAAACCCTAAGCAGCTCATTTGGATCAATATGAAATCATCATTTTCTCACTTGCAACATGCAAAAACCTCTAGATGTCTAAGGAAGAAATTTGGCTGTTACATTTTCATACTGCACCTTTATGTGTTCATTTATGTAAAATATCAGTTACTATGTTGTCAAAAATGCATTTCACTTGTATGTACAGTATATAATAATAAAGTGTTTCTGTATCTGAACAGTGTTGATTTGTAAATTTGTAATTTTCCTGAAGGTGGCAGTGTTGTTACATAGATTTTGTTTGTGTGGTTGCTCTTTCTTCAGCATATCTTGTAAATGTCTATATTTATCTAATAAACAAACTTCACAAAAACATCAAACATGTCATGACCCGCAAGGTTTGATTTACCAAATATGTGCAGATAACAGTGTAATAATTAAAGCAGTGACACCCTAGTGGCTTTCTCTGTAGGTTCAGCCGTGCTTCTATTAAAGAGTAAGGTGTGGGAAGCTTGTCATGTGGTGGCCACTGCAGTGCTTAGCAGTGTGACATGTGTAATAGGGTCTCTGCAGAGTTTCCAGACAGCCCCCCTGTCAGGTGTGTAGCTGGTAGGAGGTCCTGTGGGATCTCAATGGACTCATTCCTGTCTTAGAGGTTCACCACGTAGACAGGCTGCATTGCTCCCCACTGAGCAAAATGCCAGCTGCACTGACAGGCCACCTTTTCTAACTGTCTCTCTCGCTTTGCATTTTACAAATGTGCTCCCTGCAGCCACATCTTTCTGTGTGCGTGTGCTCTGAAGTTGTACGTGTGATCCCACAGTGAGCAGCACCATGCTTATGCAGAGGTAATGACCACTAAACAGAGAGACAGTGGACTGACATGTCTGTGTAGCTAATTAGATTAGCTCTGTCTCTCTGCAGCAGTTGTGGTGTTCATTATGAATTCACAGAGAGAACAGACAAAAGGCTTGTTTTGTAGAGAAAAGACAGGTGACGTCACGTCAGACCTGCTCTGAGCAGTCAACATTATGGACGGGGGAAAGCCCACATGCTCAAATTGGAAAATGGGTGGGAGTATGTGGGTTATCAGGCACATCCAAGAATGCAAATGCATTGGTTTTCTTTGTTGGTGCTTAACTGTCTGAGGCAAAATTACCCTTAACCTTCACACATATATGCACTGGCAATGCTGCAAATGTTTGCTTTAGCTGAATGTAAAACATCACAGTTAGTAATATGTTCAGAAAAGGAAGGTTGAATAAGATGTGTTCATTATTCAGTCTACAACTATTTTATTAAGAGGAAAAAGATATAAGAAAATATACCTTCGAAAAACTCTTTATCTGTTTGGTCCATTAGTGTATTTCTCACAAACCGCAGCCTCTGCTACACAAACTAATATTTTGACTCTGTCATTTACAATCTATCATCCAAAATCTATTGTAGAATATTTTATGTACATTAGACAGTTGGCTAACAAGCATGACAAAAATATACAGGATGTATAACAACACATACACGTCAGTGAGTTGTATTCCTGCAGATTAGCGGTTGTTAGCTGGTCCTTGTAATACCCTTATTGGGTTTTTTTAAGCCTTTTAGCCTAGTCCAGTGGATTGAAACATTTACAGTGTGTTTTTAGTGAGACAAGTCCACGGGTATTGACTGGTCTTTTAATGGTCTGTGTCTCTGGTCCAGTGGAGGTTAACCTTGAGCTACTGTAGCCGAGTCTGTCAGTCGGGCTCTGCTGCCATGACAACATTGACACATTTAAACCCAGCAGATCGATTGGCTAACCGTCTCCTGCTCCATGTTGCGTGACCCTGCCGAGGTCAAATGGAGTAAAAACATGGGGAGGGAGTAACAGCTCTGACTGTGCTCAGAGTTTTAGTCGACACACACCAGAATTATTCAGAAAAGCAAAGAGCCAAATCACGTTTTCATGATAGCGACAACTGTTTCAGCTCTTTTGAACCTAATTAGTATGCATATTGTTTGACACATAAAACAGTAGAAGAAAAGATAAAGGAAAATTACCCCTGTGGGAAATGCCCATCTGCCTAAGACCAAGTCAGCATGTCTTTCTGCCAAAGCAGCTCAAATAAACTAAGTCTGTGATCTCATGCTTGACTTATAATTCCCTCTGTGGTGTAATTAACTCAAAATCAAAAAAAAATCTATTTTATGTGTTGGAGAGACTGAAATTGTCAAACTCAAATGTAACAAAATGAAATCCCAATCAGGCTTTCTCTACTGACCAGAGCCAAAAACAAATGGAAATATTGAGGCAGATATGCTCCAGTGGAGGCAAATTACAGATAAATCAGGGGCTGCTCATGCATTTTAAGTGCCACATTATGCAGAATCCATTAGTAGCAATAGGAGTTCAGCACCACTTGAGATATTAAATCTCTGTGACTGCAACTCAGTCGAACCGGGATGAGTCGATATCTGAGAAGCCCAGCTGCACTGTCAATAGATAGGGACCTAAAAGATGATGCCAGAGTCTGACACCAACAACAGTCACATGATCCTGGTGCACACTGGTAAAACTGATGCGTAGGCCAATTACACTCACGACAGGGCCAGATGAAGGATCTGAAAATCTGCAATTAATTGAATCACCTTGGCTCGGAACATTTTTCAAGGTCTTCCACATTTCATGCCAATACTAAGCAATGATTTACTGACGGCCACAAAAATTTCACAACCTGACAGGCAAAAAGGATTTCAACCACTACATCTGTCCTTGTGTGTCTGTCTGTTAGTGGAAGCTCGGAGACAAAGCCCATCTTACCACCTGTCTTAGTCTGGTAACAAAAATTAAAAAATACCTTTGAGTCAGTTAGTCAAGGCTGAAACATTTTTCTTTGTCACTCCGTTGTAGAGCATGGAAATGAGCTGACTTAAAATCCATCAATCATTCATCAAACCCAGAAGCGCTGGTACCTGTCCTTGGTTCTGCATGGCTATACCTGCTATTTCTCCTCCACATGCTGTCACCTTTTGGTGCATGGATGTAGCAATTACTGGGAACGGGCGTGATCACTGTACCACGGAGAGCAACAGCTTCTCATCTCCTGGAATCAGGGCTGATCAGCGTGAAACCAACCACTCTGCCTTGAACACATGGCCTGAAGGGAAAAGGGAAGCTGAGATCACCGCTTCATAATTTCCTGAAATAATGTGGTGTGTAAAATCAGACATGTTCCCTTTGGAGCATGCAGCTGAAAACAGATGGATGAGAAAGAAGGACCCAGTGGTAAGAACGTATGTCTATATGTACTATATATATGTACAATACTGTGTATAAATGCACCAATATATTCTGAGGATCACTCTGCCTTTTGCTCATCTTTGTATGAATTTGTGCCTTGGCACAGGGGAACAGCCCCTTGGTGTGTCACAAGATCATGGGTGAATAACAACCCCTGCAGACTAATGTCTTGTTAGAGATGAGGAACGAGTAGAAGGGGAGCTCTTTGGTCAGACCCAGTTCAGTGAATGGAGAGACGCCCGGTGGTGGCAGCAAGAGGATGACAGAGGCGGAGAAACAAGGGAAAAAATGGAGGGGTAGAGGGCACCGTCTCTTGAGGCCTCTGTGCTTCGCTGCCAGTGTGTGTAAATCAGCAGGCAGCTCACGGCTGCAATGAGGTAGAAAATAAAAAAAACATAAAAATGTCCAAGTGAAATAAGAGGCAAGGAGAAATCTTTTATGATGAGCCTAAATTCTCCTTACTCTGCAGTAGATCCACTGGCCGGCTCGGCTTGTCTTCTCCAGAAACCGTCCATCATCTCAATGTCCGCATATAGTCACAAATTACTCAAATTACCCCACCTACTATTCATGTGATACATATGTAATGAGTATCCTAAATTCACATGATTATCATTCATGGTATGTTAATAGGCCATGTGAAATTCATTAATATGCACGTTAAGTGACCACTAAACCAAAATGTGTGAAGGTCCATATATGAAGGTTAATACACTTCAGATGTTTATCAACATGTTTAAATTGAGCATACCTATAATTTGAGCATCAAAGTTATTTCTCAATCAGCATCTGAAATAATAACAAAAATGCAAACATTCACCCACCAGATTTCAGAGCCACTAGCACCATGTAAGGATGTTTCTCAGCAAATGAAACTCAGTTAAGCAGAACATTTAACATGGTCAACTTGACTTGCATCAAATGAATGTTCATGACATTTAGCTTGAATTCATCTTCCTAAGTCTCAACACAATATATGAATTTAAAAATGCAATATTAATCAAATGGAGCTGATTATGTACGTGCTCAGGCTCCAAAAATATGCTTTCATTTAATAGATGAGCTGTCATCACTTTGCGAGTGCTATATTTCTCACCAAATTGTGCCCATCCTACTTAATTACTTTCACATTCTCACTGTGCACTTCAATGGGCTTTGTGTCTCGCAATAAATAGTTACCTGTTACACACCAGTGTGGACCTTTTCTGTCATTTTAGCCTTTATATTTATTGTTTGTGGACCGGACTGTTACAGTTTTACTCCCATTCTCTTTTTTTCTTTTTTGGATGAATTTGAGGTGAGGTGAGGTGCATGGGCCATCTAAAGCGGAAACTATTTTACGTAATAAGGGAAATATATAATTAACATTTGTAAGAGGAGAAAAGGCAGTCTTAAATCACTGCACAATTCACACACTTTTCAGCTTTATCAATCCATTCTCTACATACATGTTTTTTCTACATGAGGTACAAACAGTGCAACAGTGCTTGCCTGTTAGCACCATCTGGCAATTTAATGTGA
>JAQQAE010005821.1:0-17245 GCA_029823295.1 Pseudamia nigra
GTCTCAAACTCGTGCCATGGAGGACTGGGACTCTGCAGGTTTTCTCTCCAACCAGTCTCCAACAAGCACAATGTCCTGATTAGCTCCTCCCCCCTAATTGCTGATCAGTGAAATCACCTGCTTTAGTGACTGGTCAGATAGAAAACCTGCAGGGTCTCGGCCTCCGTGGCACGGGTTTGAGACCCCTGCATTGAGCTGTGGCCAAATAGGAGAAGTACATTTTTTTCCCAGCACAATGCAACTGAGTAAGAGCAAAAAGTATTCTGCAAAATAGCTATTCTCAGCAGTATAGTTGCATTTGCAAATGCAAAGGAGTACGTGTACTTGAGTACTACCCACTTCTGCTGACAATACTAGCACACTGCTTTCTGCCATCCTTGCTTGGGCTAACAAATAACCTTTCATCCTAGAGTTCTTCTGTTTTAAAACATTTCTTCTGCACCTTTATGGAGCAGCATTTGATCAAAAAATACTGTAAACTGGATCCTTACAAAAAGAAACTTTTTCTGTGATCTAGTAGACAGAAGAGTTGAAATGAGAGGAAAAACGGGAGAGAGGGAAGTGACTTATAAAAGCGGAGAGATTTGAGGAGATGCTGAAAACAGGAATGAGGCAAAGTCAAGAGTAGAATATAAAAACAAAGGACATGATGGATGTAGAGTAAAGCCGGGTAGAGACAAGGCCAAAACAGATCAATGCTAAGAGTACAAGGCAAATTACCTTGAGTATGAGTGGTGAGCTGGGTTTCAGCTCCAGCATGCCTGTGGGGCTCAGAGGTTCGAACACAGGGTCCGGGTGGTAGTTGAAGCTCTCGTTTACTACCAGCAAAGAGCGCACGTCATCCATGACGAAGCCGATCTCATCGGGACTGCTGCCCGTCTCTGAGAAGCCTTTGTCAGATCCAGCCACAGAGGGCGCCAGACACACCATCACTGTGTTGTTGACCACAGTGCAGTTCTAAAGAAGGTGAGGATAGCGGAAGAAAAAGGTGTAGAGGAGCAGGAGATAAAGTAAATCATTTGTAACATCAGCTCAGCAAAAATGAAAAAAAATCCAGATTCATGTTAGCTAAGGCATAATCAACAATATATATGATTACTAAATTAGAATTATGTGATGCGAGTGATAAAATGTCTCCATAATAACTTAATGAGAAATAGGCTGGCTTAATAACATCAGAGTTGTAATCAGTGTTGATATCATCTTGTAATCCCCTGTGGGGTTCGACACTTGAAACAGTCACCGTATGACAAATTAGACTGTAATGACACACAGAGAAACAGGAGATGTCAGCCGGTAGCTGTTAATGATAACACAGCATGGCTAAAGAGATCTTTAAATAGTTTCACAGGATGCTGGAACCTTCGATTTTGTTCTGTGTATCAGAGTGATGTAATGAAACAAAAAAGGGGGTGTAATATCCCTAAGACACGGAACAAAACCATGTTTATAGATTGACGGTAATATTAAGCAAGTCAAATAAAATGACTGTAGAGAAAAGGACAAATGAGAAAAAGGGGATATTTTTACTTGCAGCTAGTGGGAGTGGGAGAAAGGTTAGCTAAGCCCTGTGGTGCGAGGTGAAGAGAGGGGGATTTGCAAGAGCTGCTTTATTGCTGGTTGACATTTCAAAGGTTAAACTGCTAAAAGGAAATTCAACATCAAAAACAAACAGAAAATAGGCCTTTGGCTGGTTGACCGGTGGGTCAGGTGTGTGTGTATCTGTCTGTGTCCCAGGTGTGTGTACAGTCTAAAATCAGTTTTCCCAGAGTGAGGGAGACCGTGTGAGAGGAGCAAAAAGAGGAAGAGACTCAGATAAAGACACCTGTGTGTCTATATCTGTCTCACTTCGTCTCCGCTGCCAAGTTAAGTCACTGCTTTTTTGTTTTGTCAATAAAACTGTGTGTAGGTGTCTGGCTTCAGCCACTTACATTTTCTGACTTGGCAGCTCCATACTTGGCTCTCATTTTGGGCTCCTTGATGGTCGCCAGATTGGTTCCAGTAATGGTCAACATGGTTCCTCCACTTAAAAAAAAAGAGACATAACAAGACACGTTTAAGGCAAAAATTCTCTGTGCTAAGCATTATGTCACAAATGCTATTCTTTCATTCAGCAGAGATAAATATTCATAAGATTTTTTTTTCTCCTGTGAGCACCATGAGAGCTCTCCAGTTGGTGGTTTAGCATTAATGCTTGCTTCTATTGTAGCCTTGTACCTGCGTATTAATGCAATCCCACTCTCAGGTAATGATAGGAATGCTTAAATTGAAGAATGAATGTTAAAAGCTTGTTTAAAGTGATTTGGAGGCTGCAGCAAAAACTGAGTGAATATGTAGCAGTATTCCTGAGAGCTAGAGCTTTTGGCCTCTCTTTATCACCTAAAAACCAGGGGAGATGCACCGAAAGTGTATTAAAGTTCCACTGTGGTATTTTTTAGAAGATACACTCAGCTACTGCACTTTTGTCTGTGATGTGATATGTTCTTTAACCTGTGACCTACGCAGCCGTATGTGACGTGACCTATGGAGACATGGGAAATATGGGTGAGAATTCTATTCCTTCACAGTCTCTTCTCAACAGCTTCTCTGGCCTGAGAGAATGAACTATACCTGACATGTAGCATCCAGGCAGCAGCTAAGTAAGTTCACATACAACCTGAAACTGGAGTTGGATGTTTACATGACAAATGAAAATGCCACTAATATTCCTGTTGACATGCAGCCTTGCAAATTCCAGTTAACACAACCTTACCATGAAATTGATCGCATCAAAATGTGGAAAAGTAGACGGACCCCCCACCCCCTCCATTCTTGAAAAGATCAGATTATCAATATTTGCTAATATCATAAATATTAAAGAGGGCTTCCGTTTTCAGATGCTGACAGGCAGATGAAGTAAACTGACAGATGTTGTCAAATACATTTGGTGTAAAAACTGAACAGACGGAGCAACAGAGGATTTAAATACAGAAATGACCTTTGAAGTGAAGGACAACATACAGATCAGGAAATGATGTAGCTGTGAACATCCATCACTTCAAAGTATTTTTTTTCATTGAGGAAACAGTCCACTGGATAGTTTGTTTCAACACATCATGCACAACTTAAGAGTATATTATTGTGCAACAGATACAGTGTTTAGTGTCATGTTTCTTGCTTGTTATCTTGCAATGGTCATCCTGCCGGGATGAGAACAAGTCTCAGTCATGTCTGATTTGGGTTTTGGCCTCGGGAGCCTCAGTAGTGTTTGAAATAGCCCTGGGAACGAGGTTACCAAGGGGGACATGGTGACAAAATAGCTTGGTAAATAAAAACATGATTGGCCTGGAGAAGCATGTGCCTCCTCCTTTGGGAGAGCTGAGTGAAACGGCAAACACAAGGCAAGTGCAAAGGTTATTCCCCCCCAGGCGGCAGCTTGCACTCTCATTCCTATTTCCCTCGTCTACCCTCAACCTTTCATTCATCCCATTCCAAATGAGACGTCTTATCCACTCGCACCTCTTTCACATGATAAGAGACTTTTGCCTCCCACTAGAGTTTCAAATGCAGCCCCCATTTTCACTTCAGCCCCTTGTGATGCTGACGTAGTGGACTGTTGCACTATGAACAAAAAAATCTGTCTCTAAATCTCATGCATGTGTGTTGTTACTATGGATATGACTTTACTGAGCAGAATGAACAATACATGCTCTGCTATATTACATTCCTTTATTGGGACTACATAAGGAACAATTTCATCTAATTTTAACTTACTGTGAAATATGTGCAGGAAGTTTCAATAGAGTAAAACGGTCATTTGACCTCAATAAATCCGTTTTGAGTTTGTGCTGAATGTATTATGACAACTGCTGCATTTATTATTACATCTACTCTGGTCCATTTGTTCGTATATCATACCAATAGCAGTCATACACAGCAGTGAAGTAAATGCTCAGGAAATTACTTATTACTGATAGAAAACTTTTAAAGTATGGGAGAAGTCAACAGTGTGTGTGTGTGTGTATGTGGCTGTGTTGAGTTGAGGAGTTTCTAGGTCATGCTAGTGAGCCCATTAGCATTTGGAAGCTTCTGAGCTTTTTTCCCTCCACAACACAGCTTGTGTTTGCACAGGAAATCTTCCTGTGGCTATGTAGTCTCATTTCAATAAGTCAAGGAATATTTACAGATGCATCTCTGCTCCAGCTCATCAACTAGCAGTGCACTGCTTCGGGAGCATCCTTTGCTGCTGTTCCTGCGCTCAAAGATTTACTTTTGAAATATAAAAGATAAACTGAATAAATAATATGCCTTTGAAAATCAAGACAAAGGTGAAAACAGATATAATGTTTAGTTTGTTTTTTTTCTTAGAGACCCTGCCAGGGAGTATGCCAGCAGAATAATACATTTATCAGCTTTTATTCGAAGTTCATATTTAAGTTTAGAGATGTTACCCTCCTTTAAAATAGGCATTAATTTATGGAGCATAAACAACTATCTATTAATAATGTATAGATGCATTTGTACCTCTTCTATAGATGCACATCAAGTAGAATTGCGAATGAGACAGTGTTGATTTAAGTTATACATAATAAAACAATTATGTGACATATTCTTATATTATAGGACAACTGCTGATGGAGTGAACTACATATATGGATCAGCAAAGGCATTTAAAGAAAAACAGCTGATGTAAATGTCTCTGAGGTCCCTTTTAATTATTCATTGTGCATTACTTCCAGGCTGACCTGTTCTATGTATATAATGTTGAGAATTATTCAACCACCTTATTTTTGCGATAGCAGTAAATTCTATCCAATACTCAACGGTCTGGCAGTGGAAGTAGAAGCTCTGACGGTCTCCTCACCTGGCAATACTCCAGTCAGGTTCAATCTTCAGGATGGTGGGATCATCTGTGTAGTTGAACTTGACCTCTGGGTTCCTCAGCTCAGCAGAGTTGATGTCCACCATGACGGGGGTGGTCCCTGGTGCCTGACCTGCCGGGGTCACACACACTATCTCTCTGCCGCTTCGCCTGGAAGAACAAATGATGACGGCAGGAGGAGAGGATGGAAAAGAAAGATGTTACATTTGTGGCATCTCTTAAAGGCACCTAAATGCTAAAAGTTCTTGAAATGGATTTTGAGAAAGCAGAAGATGACTGACACACTAAAGGCGTCCTATTTCCTCTCTTTAGTCATTCATTTTTGATCAGATGTGACAAAAAATAAACACAGCCCCTAATAATGGCCAAGCAGTCACCCATGGACAATGCCAGCATCTTTCACTCTGGCCAGTCAAAATTTCATCAGTCGGAATCACAGAGCACTGTACCTCAAAGCCCCCTCCTACTCTCTTTTTCTCTATGTCTACCCTTCCCTCCTTTGCTTCTGCTGGCTGATAGATCTGAAGTGGCAGATCAGGCCGGTCGTCTCTCTATGTGATGCAACTCCCTCTGCAGCAGAAAGGCAGCCAGCTGTGACCTGTTGGGAAACTTTGTGCCGCTGCCAGAAACTTTGAGCTCCTCTCCAGTGGCATTTTCCAGCGTGTGCTGGGGGAAATGCTGCTGGCTGAGCAGCAAGGGGAAGGCTACCCATGAGACGGCTCTGGTGTACCTGTGATGAACAGGTGTGTGCTTGGCTGTTTCCTGGGTAGAGGTCTGTGACTCTGCATACTCTAAAGTTAGCACACAAATCGAAGACACAGAACATTAACTCTGTGTAAGAAGAGGTTTTCCTCTGCAAATGTCCTACAGCTACTGTGAGGATGTGTATATGGCTATATTTGTATTGCTCAGGCATGATGGCGGGCAGCACAGTGTGAAATTTTCAACATGAGAAGAGCAAGCAGATCCGTACATAAACCCTCCCGTTATCTGCTGCGAAAGCGAAATCCACAGAAACACAGACGATGGCGGAGATGAAAAAGTGGAAACCTATTTTGGCAGCTCTATCCCAGCAGCGTGCTGTGGTTTGGGGTGGGGTTGGGTTAAGAGACTTGACAGAAAAAAATATATAAAAATAAGAGCAAATCAGGTGTCTTTGTTGGACATATCTCTGCTGTCTCCCAGGAGGCAATTTCAGCTACATCCTCTACTCAGACTGAGAGAGGACTGAAGATAGAAGAAAAAATAATGTAGAAAAAAAAGATTCTGCACATTCCACTGGTACTGCGTTTCCATGGTAACACTTTTCACAACATTGTCCCACTGAGAACACCTGTAGCGCCGCGTATGTATTTCTGACAAGGTTGCGGACACACTAAAGAAAGCCAAGAGGGGATACAGGAAGAAAGGAGAAGGAAAAGAAAGGGGTTTGCAGAGAGAGATAAGAGGATGAGTGACTCGGGGTAAACAGGGTTTGATTAAAGCGGAGGCCCCACTGAATACAAAGACATATTACAGAGACGGACTCAACCAGTTCATTACTCTAGCCATAAAGGTTATTGCTGATCGGTGAATGAAAGGCCAAAACTATTATGTTCACCTTTCTCAGGAAGTGCTAGAGAGCTTTAAATTGGCCTTTACTATTTCTTTTGATATGACATAAGGAGAACTTGATGGGTCCAGGCTCATTAGTTTAACCTGTCACTTGTTGCCTACGGAAGGAAAAAAAAAACAAAACACTAGAATAAAAACACCAGTGTTAGAATTTCTTAAAGAGCAACAAGGAAAAACACAAAGGACAAAATCACAACTAGACTATTAGGTAAGTCACATAAGACAAAACAACATATATAAATGCTTGTGTTACTGCAAAAAAATCATTCTCTGTTAGGTTTCTTTTCCTTCTGCCATCTGCCAGGCATCGTGCATGGGTGGATTTAGTCCAGAGCTCAGTTTGCTGTCACTTTGCCAGGAAGGAGACTCAAAGAAACAATAGAGTCCTTTACTCGAAGAATTACAGTCATATCAAATTGGATCTATGTCTTCTCCTCTTGAAATCCTGGCACAGTCTTTTACAGAGTGAGTGACAAATGATGGCAAATTATTCTACTAATAACCAAAAAAGGACAAAAATACTATGTATTTCAATCAGTCATGAGTTTGAAGCAGGAAAAATGTAAGACACCAATTACCAGAAAGAGCTTATAATTTCTTATGAACTATAGCCTCAAAATGTGGGCCATGCACTTAAGGAACAGCTGAACAATAATATCAGGTTTCTCAAGAAAAGCTACACTATCATTCTTACAAAAGCTGTAAATTATACTGCTATAGGTCATCTTCTTACCTGCCATATTTTTTAAAGCAGCTGCAATTCAAAATCAGCAAAAAGGACATTTTAACAGGACCAGCTCCAAAGGCTGCTATTAAGTATGGACTTGTAAAACAAAAACCACAAATTCCTTTCACTCACTTCTCAAAGCGGCAGGGGTGAAGTCCTATCTTCACCGCTACCGCGCTTCCTGCATTGAGATGACTGCCTTCAATGGTGATCCTGGTTCCTCCAGACAGAGGCCCGGTGGAAGGATGGACACGGGTAAAGTACGGTGACTGTTGGGACACAAAGGCAGATGAAAGGTATGCTAATTATAGCTTCTGGACTCGACCAGGAATGTCAAATTCTCACAAAAATCACCTTTGAAGAGCTACTTTAGTGTGCAAATGAGCAACGCTTACCACAAAGGTGAAAGCCTTGGTGGAGACTGCTTTGTAGTCAGGGTGAAGGCAGTCCCTCACACACACTTCCACCTGGGCCTCCTGCACCCTGTAACCTGTTGCATCATTCAGCCGACACACAATCCTGAAAAAAGGAAAACAGAAGTGAAAAACTCAGTTTCACTTTACCAAAATATGTGTTCAAATTATATCACCTAGGCTTATTTTCTACAGCTGAGTCTGAGACTTTTACAAAGGAAAAAACTATTATTTCCAAAAATGAATACAATAATTAAATAAATGAACAAAAAATGAACCAAATAATCTATAAAATGAACAAAATTCAGCAAAAATGATCAACCCAAGTTGGTGTTAACACGTTTCCAGTTAAAACATATTGTACATTATATTTCATGTCGTACGTAAAGGGTTGGAATATATTTTCTGGCTTTTTTTCGTTCTGTCTGAAAATGGCTCCTGTAAAACTGCCAGTTCCTTATTTCAACACGCTTCAACCAAAGATTGACAGAAATCCATCCCATTTTTATTTCATTGTCATTAATAGAGACATCATGTTAACCCATACAACACCATGCTAAGTGTGCACTGATAAATCCTGCATGCTGCACAGTTTCTATTAGTAGATTCCATGTTGGTTTCCTTTTATACTTTTGTTTCACAAGGCCAGGGGTCTGCAACCTGTGGCTCCGAAGCAACATGTGGCTTTTAGCCCCTCCCAAAGTGGCTCCTGTGGCTTCAAAGTGAATAAAATAAGCACTAAAACAACAAGAAAAAAGTAAGGGAAAAAATGAAAAAAGATCGACAAAATCTATTAAAATTAAGTAAATGACCAAAAAGTTATGAATACCAAGCTGAACTAAATAATCCACAGCACAGAAAAAATAAAATAAATTAAAAAATAAAAATGCAACCAAAACAAGCAAAAAAATGACCAAAATTTTCACAAAGTGAACAGTAATTAACTAAAATAATCACAAAATAACAATTTTCACAAAAATGAATAATATTCTAAACTAAATGAACAAAGATGAACAAAATACTTTACATGAACAAAAAAAAAATCTACAAAATGAATAAGAATTAACAAGTTAATAAAGAAAATCAATATAAATGCACAAAAATGAAAAAAATGAATAAAGTACTAATGCATTACAAACATTAAAAGCTAAAACATGCATCATATGGTCATGTTGTATATAAAGGATTTAAATAGTCTTGTGGCTCTCGACGTATACATATTTTTACTTGGCCCCTACACTTGGCTTAATATATTTTTCGCCCATAGCTCATTTAAAAGTGACAGAAGTTAACACAGCTTCTGAAAAGTGATGTTAATTTCATAGTTTAATTAACTTTTAACATCTGTTCTGTCAAAATCATATTAAAAAACATTTTAAGGTGCATTGTTTAGAATACTAGACTTTTTTTTAACAGCCTGCACGTTCTATAGGGAAAAACAGAGACAGCACGGAAATTAATTTAACCGTTATCTTTTGGTGTGTCCAAGACATAAACATTTAAGAAAAACTGCCTTTACAGCTCGAATCTCTGAGGAAGGCGCTTAGCGTGTGTCTGCATTAGTTTGTGCTGTAGAACCATAACCCAGCAACTGGCCCTGGGCGCTGGCTAGCCAAATGAAAATCCTCCAGAGAAATGATTGAGTGAGGGGAGGAGTGTCAGTCTAGCCCACAGGGGGAACATACACACACACTTATTTCATGTTTCACCCACTGGAGACACACTTGACTGTTAATTAGCCAGAGCAAACGAATGAGATGAGAGAAAGGCCGAGAGTGCAGGTTGAGAAGGAAGGAGAAAAGGAGCGAGAGAGGAAGACCGAGACAGGGTCAGAGTGAGAGAGGCTGATGAATTGAATGAGCTCATATCCTACACATCTCCTCAGCTTTCCTCCCTCCCTGAGATGAGTTATTAACTCTCCTGCTTACATCCTCCCTGCAGGTGGCCATGGCAACTGTGGCGACAATGAATTTCACATTCCACTGCTGTATGTTTCCATTGTTTTTATTTTCTTTTTCATTTATTCCCTGGTCTCCTGCTATGATAGGGGCCATGATTAAAATGCTGGACAGCTCTCAGTTAGAACCACGACTTCACTTGCATCGTTACTGCACAAATGACAGGTGGCTCCATTGAGCTGTTATTACGTGGTTAGAATGGTTCATAGTACATCTGAAAAAATAACATAATGAATTACACCTCATTCAATCAAGCAAGTGAAGCAGAATGTGATAGTTAAAAATTAAACATATGTCAAACTGTCACACAGAAACCACTAATAAGGTAATGAAAGGGATACAGGTTGTGTTTTTGTCACTATTCGCAATCATTTACTTTTCTCAATCTAGTAAATATTTAATGATTGAGGTGAATGAGCAGCCTACTAACGCTAGTACGAGGGGTGTTGCATTTCATTGCAACTGAATTTCACTCCAGTCACAGAAACAAAAAATGTATGCACACTGTATGACGTTCAAGCAGAACAGTCAACCAGAGAAAGGACCCATATGTCTACATGTAGCCCATCATTGTGCCCACATCCTTCCCTCTACTCTATCACCTGACCTTTGACCTGTGCTGTCAGTCCTGAAACCCTGTCCCTTCTCCTGCACTATAGCTCTGATAGAGTCACAGGGATGATGAGAGCAACTAAGCCACTAATGGCACCGTATGGCTAACATCACTTTTAATTAGCATGACAGCTTCACTACTGGCCGCACCCTCTTTCTCCGCCTTCCTCTGGCTGCTATGGCAACAAGCCAATGCACCCTTACAGGGTGGCAGGGTTAAACGTTGACATCTTGGTGTTTTGGATGTGATCATTTGGAGAAACTGTAGTAGAAACATGCAAACACTTTAACTACAGTTACATATGTCAAAAGTGGCAAGTGGTTCTGTATGTCCTAAGTGCCACAATATATCAAATACATTGTCTAAACTATATTTCTTTTTTCTTGTAAAAATTAATCATTGGGTTTTTTCACCTTTATTGATAGATAAAGTGTAGGGAACCTGGAGGAATGGTGGAGGAGAACGGGGAGTAGGATGCAGAGGAAGGCTGTGGGTTATATGCAATCCTGGGCCATGTCGAGCCATTCTACCAGGTGGGCCACTGGGGTGCCCCTAAACCATATGTCTAAACCCATTTTGCTGACATGCGTCACTGTAGACAAGAGCAGCACATTTTGCTGTTCTTTATGTCAAAGCCTCAAAATCACACTGTGATGCAAAATACAGTACTAGAAACAAAAAGTAGTTCACTAATGTCAGCTACACAGATGAAAACAGAACATTGTGGATATTTCCAGCTGCCATGCGTGTCCTCAAAATTTTCTTGTCCTCAATGCTGTTATGATTTCTGCAGGATGAGTTCAAGATAAAATACAGACCAACTGATCTAGTTGCTCCACTTCTAAACAAAGTCTAAGGTTCTCACAGCCTGTTAAGAATAACATTTTTTATTCCATTCACTGAATGTAATGGATAATTCCCATGATATTACTTACATGCTCACAAAAAGACATTACTACCATATCCTGTTTACTGGAGGAACAAATAGTTCTGTGACATGTAACAGACTGAAGACTTTTGTAAAAGATGGGCCTACACTAAGAACTTGGCACAAAAATTTGTTTACCATTATTGCTGAACTAATACTATTCCCAGAATATGCAACTGCAGTTATTAAAGTTGCAAGGGAACTGCAATAACTCAGCATTTCTCTGAAAAACACATAATCTCATCATAGTGAGAATCATTTTTAGAAGACCTACAACCTAGTTAAAATGACATCAAATATCTCTCTAAATGGGCCAGTTTAATCTGATGAAGGTGGTAACCCGAAGTAATTTGAAAATGATTAGACTATTATTGAAAAAGGTTCCATAAAAACTCTGCTACCATTTAATTTTTCTACGTTAATATGTTCCTAAAGGGGAAGGCGTTGTATGACCTTTGCAGTTTTGACTGAAACAGAAGTCTGAGGAATTTGCAGTGCTGTGCTTTACAAACAGTGTCACATCAATATTGAACAAAGCGATGCGGGGAAGTGGAGACTCTGCAACAAGGTGCCTGAGAGTGAGAGGTGTGGGTGAGGAGATGGAGGAGATACTGTCAACATACTGCTCAGCACTGATGTATTGTTCCTCCTGAGGGTTGCAGGCCACCTTGCCGATGCGGACTCCATTCTGAATGTCTTTGAACTGCAGACCCAGGTTCTCTCCCATGATGGTCAACATGGTTCCTCCTTGTCTGGGGCCCGTCTCAGGATACAGCTGTTGGAAGAGCAGATAAACATCAATATAGGTTACCAGATAATCGTGTAAAAATTAGTTGTGGTACACATATGGCATGCCATAGAGGATAGTCCCAACAGTACTGGTCTGACAGGTTGCTTACATCGTTCATTCTGTATGAATCAGAGACTTAGTAGCTCATTAACTAAGTTGAAAAATGACCTTGGACCCATTAACTCTGTCTCAGCTCAGTCAAACGTTCACAAGCTGCCAACTCACACACTTAACCTGCACCCACCCATCCGCCCTTACTTACATCTCTCATTTAACCTTGTGACAATTAATCTACTGAACACAATTACTCCTCACCGTGACCTCTGTTCCCGCCTCTTTCCCCTAGAGGTCTACGAAAGGTAGGCGGAGGTGCTAATGGCTATCCGAGGATAGCCTAGCTGCTAATCACTGCCCCATTCATCCTGCTCTGAAGCAGACAATAGCCCCTGTGGTAATCATTCATTGCTAGCATAATTAGGTTCGAGCTAATTGGATTAGAACCTGGCGCAGGGCGGGGTCATTATGGATGGGAATAGATGGGAGGAGACTGAAGGGGATGTGACTTTGCTGGGTAGGTGTTTTGGAGTTGAGGAGCTGTTAAGGTCAAATTTTGTCCTGGACATAGAAGCACAAAATAATTGCTAGTGATCTCACTTTTACCCTCTTTCAGACACGGGGCCATAGATCATGAGACTAGCATATCACAACATACTACAAGCCCAAAGACCTATGAAGACATGGTTCTTGATGCCAAAAGGTCACCTAGTCCAAGTTTACGCTATACACAGTACTGTGCAAAAGTTTTAGGCACCTTGTTATGTTCTTTTTGCAGATTATAATGACCATAACCATGCAATTTTCAATCACAGAGAACCACAATAAACATTTCAGTTTCTCCATAATAAAATCCTCCCTCTGCACTTAAAAAATTATAAACTATTTGTGACAGATTTGTTATTTAAACCAGGTATTATTCAACACATGTCAGAATTGTTTGCTCTACTTCTTGTTACAGGAATGGACATCACATTAAAGATGGATTTTTGTTTGTTGAAGCCATTTCTTCTGTTTTTGTGTTTATGCTGTCCACGCATTTTCTCTAAACCAATTAATGTTAGCATAAATTGTATTCATTTTTTGCTTGTGTGTGGTCAGCACAGCATTCCCACTCATTTCTTGAACTCATTTTCCAGATTATTTTCAGCTACTAGAGCATGACAGATCAAGTTATCACGTCATACCAAGGGGCAATGACTAGGGCTGTTCAGTGAGGCCAATGCGGAAGTAACTTTAAGTTGTAATCCCACCGCTTGGCTGCTGGGGAATCGATCGTCTGGCTCCAAGAAGCTTTGTTCCTATAGAGATACATTGGACTTCTGTCTGAAAATACTAAGCAAATAAATTTTTTTTCATGGGTCATCATGGTCTCAAATGTTTTATTTGGACCCTCTAATAAGTAACGCGGTGGTCCATCTTTAACTTTTTGCTTCATTATTAACATATTACAGCAAATAATCCAACAAATCACTGCTGTGCGGGGGTTTGATAGACATGTCGCTATAGCAATAGCTTGCTCGTTAATTCGGACTGATTTGAACTTTCGTACCCTCTATTTAGTCAACATGGGCATAGTTATACATGAGATACACTCGACTGCAGCTGTGGATAAGTGTTGACACCAACAACACCGTAATATGACTTTGTTTGACACTGGGTGGTGAAGTTTTGCCGCATCAGGAAGCTTGCGGGTAGCATGAGTCCCCTGGCATGAAACCCCGCTGCCGTTCGTCCAAATATGGCTACATCCTGTTTTTGGCTTCAAGATACCGCCCAGGAAGTGGTAACTCGAAACAGCCCTACAGAAACTAATGGGTGACGTCAGTCACTTTGTCCAGTAATATACACAGTCTATGTGCCATACACTAACACATCCTCCGACCCACCATGCTCATACCTGTGGACCAATACTAGCAACAGTCTTCAACTGAAAGTCACTAGTTTTGTCTCTAGACACTTCTGTGGACAAGAGAAAACCTTACTGGAGTCTGCAGAGTCACTAAATCTAGTGTCAAAGTCAAATGGAAAGACTGGGTAGCAGGACTGCTCTGAGGTGGCATGCAAATTTAATTGGGTGGTAGTGTCATGTGGGGGGCGGTGTCCCGGCTAGAGGCAGAGCTCAGTGTGGCCCATTGAAGACCTCATGACAACAGATATGCATGTGTATAACTTTTAACCTGTTTATGTTCACTTGCAAGACAGGGAGAAGCAGAAGGAAAGCGAAATAATTTTCCAGGTCATTTGACTTTTTTTCTCATTTTCCATGACTCGAAAAGTGGTCAAAGTGGTTTTCCAGGGTGAGTGGGAACCCTGTCAGTATAATTTTGTTATCATAAGACAACAAACTCAGGGTGCCTTGAACTTTAACGCAGTATTGTATTTGTTTTCAGTATTTGAAATTAGTATCCAATGCCTGCTTCACCAGAACCACTGAAGAAACTCCGTGTACATCTAAAGCCATGTTCACAAAAACAATCTGAAACCTAAACTATTTGCAGTGCACCAATCTGTAATATTCTTAAGACATTTTTTTTCCATTTCGTTTGCAACAAACAGTAGTATTTTACATTGTAGTTATTGTGTCTCTGGGATTGATTAAACAGAGAAGATTTCTCTATTCCTGGAGCAGCTCTGTCATTTAGAAGACTTGGTGTCATTTTGAACAAGCAAAGAAAACTGCTACCGAGACAGCACTTCACCAGAGGAATGGCAGATAATTTTGTGCTTCTTGGTGACAAGTGAGCTTAAAGCCCATCTACACTGAGGAAAACATGCACTATATAACACTACATTATATAACCAGCAACTGGCAGCTTCACACATTGCGACACCATCAGTCGGCTTGAGTCAAAATAAGATGGGCCACTTCATGCCACTGCAACAGGCCATTAATTTTTTTTTCTTTAACTATATGAGGTGACTAAAGTTTGCTTTTAACTCAACATAAACACTTTTGTGCAAAATCACATACGTTCCTGGTTAAAATTAGGAGGTAAGGCACTTTAAGCTGTCACATTTTCCAGTTTTGACTTTTGAAAGGATGTCACCTATAAACTTGACAAAACTTTTTAAAGTGCATCCACTGTCTCACAGCTAAATTGGATCCACTCTCCCAGCATGCTCTCTGCAGCTCCATTTCTCCACCTGCTAACTCACAATGATCTCCAGTCTAACGTCATTATAGAAAAGGCGCTGGGCTAGTAAAAGCCACAGGTGTTCAGGACACCACCAGCAGAAACACACAATGGGAACAAAGGCCGGTGTCACACTGGCCACAGCTGAAATGCCACAGTGATATAATTAAGGAGTGTTTTCCATCTTGCACAAGCTTAGGCTTATGATGAACATCCCTCCTCCTTCCCTCGCCCTTTCCCTTTTCCTCTCTGGACTTCTGTCTTTTAATTCACTTTCTGTCTCTTTGTCAATGTGCCTGAATGCAAATATTTCAGCTGGAGACAAAAGAGTGAGTGGCACACAGTGGTGCACCACTCACAATCTTCAGATATGGTAATCAATCTCTCTTTCTCTATAAGCACAGTCTTATCAAAACACACACAGACACACAAGTTGTTACATCCACTACTAAACAACACAAACAAAAAGCCCTTTTTGATAAAAGCCACCAGCCAAAACACTCACTCTATTCTCTTCCAGCCATTGCAGCATTCTACACCCATTCAAACTCCCTTTTTTTAATCCTCGTCTCTGACTTGTCCCATTGCGTCTGAGGCTTTGTATGAGGCCTATTGTGGCCGTCTGAGCGGCACTGTACAGATAGCATCTGCTGGTTAGAGGAGAAGGAGGAAGGGGGAAGGAGCCGAACAGAGTTGACATGAGCATGGTGTAAGGCTTCTGAAGTGGTTGTGTGATGTGAAAGCCTGGTTAAAAACAAAACAACAAAAAACAAACTGATGGAGGCAGTGAAACATGTAAAGAGAAGGCTAAAGTAAGATTTTAACCAATACACAACTTGTGAAATTAGTCAAAACCACACTGGGGCCAATTACTTTGATAGAACTGACAGCACATTTAGCAGTAAGATCACTTAAAACTAAGACATAAATAAGCTAATTTCAAGCATCACTGTAGCAGACATCCAGTTCAAACTCAATGGTTTGAAAATATCCAGTGATTTCTCGAATGGAACACCGACTTGCATTTTAGTTCGAAACCAGAGCCAGCGTCTCACAGAGGCTCAGCCCATAAAGTCATGTAAAAGGGAAGACTTATTTCACAATGTTAATTGACAGAGGAAGAGAAGAAGAGGAAAAAGAATATGTGATGATGAACAGAGCACAAGGAAAGCAAGATGGTACAAAGAAAAGAATGAAACAATAGCACAAAAAAAGAAACAATCTGCAAAGGGTCAAAAACAGATCTAATCAAAAACACACTTTTGTAAAAAAAACACAAGATCATGTGTAAACAAAAAAAAAGTGCCACACACTGTAACAATGAAAATGTACAACCCTGCATGTATATATACACACACACACACACACACACGGCTTGATCGGAGTTGTTTTAATTGGTTTCTAAGGGCTAGCTGTAATGGTCTTCCTTCCCCCAGGAGAAGGCAGGCAGGAGATGATGGATGATGGAGGGCCAGCAGCTTCCACAGCCAGTACTAGGACACTGCTGCCCTACACTGCACTAGTTGATGTCAAATGTGATTCTGAGGATATGTTTGCAACTGTTAAAACTCATTTTAGTCTCTGACCTAACAATTTTCATCCGAATCAAGGCTTTATAAAATGTGAGGGAGAAGTATTCTTTGCTTACACACATACTCAAATGTCTGCATATCTGCTTGTTGTGAAAGGATTGGTAATTAATCAGAAAGTGGAATACAGTGGTCCCTCGTTTATCGCGGGGGTTACGTTTTAAAAATAACCCGCGATAGGCAAAATCCACGAAGTAGATTCCTATGGAAAAATTCGCTGCGGCAAATGCATGATTTGCACAACGAACGCGACGCCGGAACGGACTGAATTCGTTAGTCAGGGCACCACCGTATTTGTTTAAAGGCTGTAAAACCCCTCACCACACACTTTATACACTATTCTCAGACAGGCATTATCATTTTCTCACATTTCCTCATCTCTCACCTCTCAGTCACCTCATTGTCTTGCAAGTGATTAGCAGATGAATATACTGTGATACTAACTTGCATCTTCCCCGTAGTTTTGTGCTTCCTCCCTCTGCTCTAGGTCTTTAGGTTGCTCGGTCTCCTGATGTCCTGGCTGTGTGTTTGCTGGTTCTGGACCGGTCCGGTGTCTGTGGA
>JAQQAE010005822.1:0-17245 GCA_029823295.1 Pseudamia nigra
GGCCTCGAATTGTGAAGCGCCTAGAGATAATCGGCGATTATGATTGGTGCTATACAAATAAAGATTGAATTGAATATGGTGAATTATACTTTTTTCTTTTGTCTTCATGGATAATAACTCAGAAATTGTTCATTTGATTTATTTTTATTTAATTAAATCAAAAGAAAATAATTTTGAAAATTACAAACATCACTCACTTTCGGTTTGGCAGCTGCATGGAGTAACAGTAAGAATGAGATGCTCCTACTTACTATCGCCTTTTCCTTCTTCCCCCCGACTCTGCACCGCCCACTGTCGAGGTTATCTCTGTGCTACTCAACTATAACTGTGTGGAAACAGCAGCCAACTTCAAAACTTCTTTCAGTGCACTGGAAACTAAATTCAACCAAGTCCAGTTAATGGCGGAGGTCTACGGTCAGTGATTAGTGTCCGTTGAGTTCTGTTACCATGACCTAAGCGAGCTGATCTGCTCACTAGAGAAAACCTGCTCCAACCTACACAAAAGCAACGTGATGTTAACAGATAATGTCACTGAGGTGGCAACACTTGCATGTGCTGGTTCTGCGAGAAGCTACTGACAGCAGGCGATCTTCTGATTTCTTATCGCAACTGCTATGAGAGGCTTTTGGGAAGAAGATACTTCCTTTTCCACTAGAGATTGAAAATTACAAAAATCACAGAGAAAATATTTTGGTCATGTTGTACAGTTTGTTTTTCATTATTCTCATCAAATTTGTCTTTGTGTCGTCTGTTATTTTCATCGTTTTTGCATCTCTTCTGTCATCTTTGCCTTTATTCTCTTTTACTGCATTTTTTTCTTTCCATGTTTTGCATCATTTTCACATTTTTGCATCTTACAAAGTCTTTGCCTCTTTCATCGTCAACATTGTTGTTGTCTTTTACATAATTTATTATTCTATTGTGGCTGATATTAACATTTTTGTCCTCAACTTTATCCCTTACATTCTGCATGTGTGTTCCCCCCCTTACATACCAAACCACAGTAGGATGTCATTTTCACAAGTAAATTTCACAATCCATCAAACACTCAACCATTGCTTTTCTTTTCTTTTTACATCTATATATATCAAATCCTCTCTCACTCCCTGTCTGTCTATTACTCCATCTCCCTCTGTGGGATTGAGGGCAGTTAACTACTTTTCCTATGGCCTCCAACCTCTCAGGTCACATCCTCCTTGTCCCTGACCTTCAGAGTCAGAGAAGCCTTGGGAAAGTGTCGGTGGACTGATTTACCGATAGATGGGACGGTGGATCTCCAGAGAGGTCAGCGGGGGCTCACGTTGCTTCACTATCCCATGAACTAGACCTGCACTCTGGGTTGGTGGTGATTTAGTGATGGGGTGTTCTGGATCTGAAGAGCAATGTCAAAGGACTCTCTTATGGGAGATGTTGAAATCTGAGAAGTGTGTTGTAACGCAGTCTCTCATGTCTCTATTTGCAACTCCATCATCTAAGACAAACAGGAGATGGGAGAGGGAAGGGCAGCGGCTCCAGTGAACTGAAAGTTTCAGTCTGAGAAGCTCACATTTCTCTGTCTTATTGCACTGAAATAGAATTTTTTTCCATAAATATAGGAATTCAAGATCCTTCCTATGTAATGCCTTTGCGGGCTAATGTAACAAGATAATGTATTGCTCTATAAATATTAACCTGCTTTCCCCACAGTGTCACACAGAGTTTTGTGTGAGGTTTAATACTTTGACAGAAAAATCCTGTGAACATTAACATACAAGAGAGCAGATAGAGGGAGTCATGGATTTAGATAACAACCAGCCTACATGGATTAACCTGACATTTTGCATTCACATTTGTGTATTAGCACAGTACAGTTTATACTGGATGCATGCTTGTTTATCTGGCAGAGGGGATTAAACACATTGTGTGCCAATAAAACCATGTGTCCTCGCCATCAGATCTTTTGTCTTAGATTTTATGGAGCCAATTAGCATCAACCATCTGCCATAATATTTTAAGTGCAAAAGTTGAAACACAGAGTATGAACCATGCTCATTAATATACAGCAAGTATATGTTCCCCATGTAGCATGAGAAATATTCCAATTTAAGTCAAAATTTGTATCACTTTTGTTAAAAAAAATCATGAGTATAATACAATAATGTTTCTTAATCATCCTCATTTATTTCAGATTAGTGGTGTGTAGTTGTTTATTTACCTGTAGTGACAGTGGCATGTATTTTTCCATGCTTTCTCCTCTTTTTCAGTGTCTGTGGGTGTGGAGCTTTGGGTAGTAAGTGTACCTCCATCCATTAAGAGCATTATGCATGATGGGCAGCAGACGCGAACATGTGACTCTGAAGTACACTTTTCCTCTCTTTCTGCTAATCTGTTTGAGTAACAACACTCAGAGCAAGTTTAAACATAGACCAAAACCCACAGCTGTATTCACTTAGCACCTTCCTCTACACTTGTGTGAAGACATGGACATGTGTTTTAGAACAAAACCACTGTGAAACAAACAGAAAATAATGGACTGTTTCTCACTTAGACCACTCATGTAATTTAATAACACTGTTAAGATAGAAACTAAATCAAACCAAATCTTTTAAAGTTAGTTTACAATGTCTTTCTCAATACATCTGAGTCATTGTGTAAAACAGAAACAATATGATTTGCAAAACACTGAAACCCCACATTTTTAATTGAAATTAGGACCAAGACAACATTGCGAGTGAGACATGTCATTGTTCTCTGAATATTATTTGATATTTAAATTTGATGGCAACGACACATTTAAAAAAACTTGAGTCAGTGGTAAGAAATGACTGGAAAACATGTCCGTAGTTTGCACCTCTTCCTGTGGGCCCACCACCTGCAGATATGGTCGTAAAGGTCCAGTGCTGTGTGGCTTAGCTCCAACTGGGAGGAGGCCCTGGGGGAGACCCAGGACACGGTGGAGGGACTATGTCTGTCGGCTGGCCTTGGAATGCCTGGGTGACTCCTCCGCAGAGGAGCTGGAGGAGGTGACTGGCTTCTGGCAGGCTGGTCTTCTCTGCTTAGGCTGCTGCCCCCACAAGATGATGGATGGATAGTTTTGCAGCACACAGTAGTAGGGCTGGATGATCTAAAGAATATATTCAACGTATTGCGGCTGACTCTGAGCTCAATGAAAAAATGACTATATTGCTGCACTGGGATAGAGTCTCATAGTTTGGTAAAACCGCTGCACGGTTTCACTTCTCTCTCCTAAGGTGGTGTTCAATCTGTCTCGATGCAGCATTAGTGTGGCTATGCTAGCCAGCCTGTTCACAGTATTTAATCATGCTCAAACTTCACTATCCTACGTTACTGCTCTCTCTTTTGGGGCATGACAGGATATACCATCAATGTGTCTATGCTAGCAGTTTTACCGAGGCCTGTTTACAGTGATTTGTCACACTGAAACTTCACTCCATGCTCCTACACATATGGCACTTTAGGTGCTTCTCTCTCCTGAGGAGGGGGGGGGGTCGGCTGAAAACATAGAGCAGAGTAGCGGATTGAAGCGTCAAAGTGAAAAACGGACAGAAAACATGAAGCGGAATTCTGGATTGACATGTCCAACTGAGAGACCTGCTGCATGAACAGTGAACTCTCTTTAAATAATATACATCGCAATATATATTGTATATTCCGGCACTGACAAAATATATTGCGATGCACATTTTTTTTCCCATATCACCCAACCCTACACAGTAGTATAGGAGCCTGGCTTCAACAAACTACTGTAGTATCCCATGCACACAAATGCCAGTCCATGGTCCCAGTGATATACGGACACACACAAGCAGTTCTTGAACGCAAGTCATTCACTGCACTAACTGTTTCACCAAAAGGCAGCATTGAGGCTGTGTTGCTTTTTCGTACTGTACTGAAGCTGTATCAAAACCGCAGCACATACCAAACCATAACTTCTGTGTTCCATGAAACCCCAAATGTATTGTTTATCTGAACTATGAGACTTGATTGATTGAGTGATTGATTGAGTGAGTCTACACACATTTGTATTTAATCAATATTGTCATTAATAATAAATAGGGAGCAAGGTTTGTTTTACGCATCCAGTGAAGCCATGACATACACAGTTCACAGTACATTCACGAGAGATGCATCTTCTCCACTACTTCAGACATAATTCTGAACTTCACTGTATGATTTTACTGTCAACAAAAATGACCAAAACGGCTTAATAACTACAGCGCCTGCAGTCTCTCCATCACGGTGGTCCTTCATTTATTGCCTCCATTAATCACATGGCAGTCATTAATTCAACCAGTACAAAAATCACACAAATTGTCCCATAACAAACTTGAGCCATTTCTGACATGTTTAGAAACAATGTCAAATCACCTAATGACAGCTCACACTAAACACGCAGCTTAGAGCATGACATGAGTTCAGCTTTGTGCGTGTTTAGGGCTTTACTCAAACAAACATCATCAATTTTATTCCACTGGTGCTTTGCTGATTTCCGTATGGGAGGGGAACCTACACACCACATTTTCTAAAAGGTCCCTTTGAAAACATGAACTTCACTATTTACATAAGCTGGCACTTATAAAATGATTTGTCGCACAAAATGAAAGCTAATTATTCATTCATTCATCAACATTTACTGCTTCATACTGAGAGCAATATCCAGTCTGCGCCTTTCAAAGCAACCTCTCAAGCTTATAGAGTCTTTGATACTCAGACATATACTCAGTTTTCTGTAGTTTACTGCACAAGATTCATGATTGATATGAGTTTAAGGGGAAAAAACATAGCATATGATTCATTCAAAAAAGTAATAGTGCATAAATAAACCCTGAGGAGTGTGTTGTGAGCTAATAAGCAATCTCCATATAATACTGAAGAGCAACAACTTAAGTATTATTTTTAGTAGACCAGGCATTCAAATGATTACCACTAATTGCCTGATTAAAATGCTGCCAGAAAGTGATTGGAATGTGAAAGCATCCATTTGTTATCTATGAAAGCAAATGCATGGAGGATAAGAGGAGTGTGAAAATCAACTCAGTGTTTATTTGATTAGGATGGTTATTTTATAATTTTTCTCTGTTGCACACATTAAAATAGCTTAAGTTGTACCAAAGGCAATGATGAACATTTCATTTAAAATTGTGTCATACAAAAAAGTACTTCATAAAAATATATACAATACCAGTCAAAAATTTGGACACAACTCTCTTTCAATATCTTTTTCTTCATTTCTATTATTTTGGTTGTCCATTAATACTTCAGGCATCCAAACTGTGAAAGGACATGCGTGGCATTGTGTAGTAAAGTGTTAAGCAACCAAGAATGTCCTTTACAATGTACAAATTGTCCACATTTAGTTTTGATGACAGCTTTTTGCATTCATGGCATTGTCTCAGATTCATGAAGTTGTCACCTGGAATGCTTTGAAGTCACAGATGAGTTCATTTGAGCCATTCCTTGTCTTCTGCAGAGGAAGCTGGTACAGAGTTAGTGGAACTACAACGGCCGAAACACTGAGTTGAGCAATGAGAAAAGTGAAAAGACAGTCCATTATTATTTTAAAAAGTAAAGGTCAGTCAGTCTGAAAAATCTCTACAACTCAATATTTCTCCAAGTGCAGTAGCCAAATGCATGGAACGCTATAATGAAACTGACTCCCATCAGGACCGCGTCAGGAAAGGAAGCCCAAGCACTTGCTCTGCTGCAGAGGATATGTTTATTAGTATAACGAACCCTGAGTGCACTCACATACTGTAGCTCAGGCCTCAATGCAATGTCTCAGATTTAAATACAAGTCTCAGCTTTACTGTAGGTCTCTCCCCACTCTCTTCCCCCGTGTTTCCTGTATCTGTACTGTCACTGTCAATGAGGGCTACAAAACCCCAGAAATTATTAAAGGATTTACCAGCCTCTAAAACCAATTTACAGCAACTCAGGCAACATTTGATGGTTTTGGCAGCTGCACTTGTTCTAGCATTTTCTGACTGACTGTCATTTCTTAAAGTAATGATCGTACTGTCCTTTCTCTTTATTTACCTGAGTTTCTTGCCAACTCATGTTAAGTAGCAGCACTAATTGGACAATTGCCTCTGTACCCACCCATCCTCTGCACAAGACATCTGACTGTCTAAAACATATGAAGAAGGTAAGAAATTAACAAATTAATTCTTGACAAGACCAACCTGTGAACTGAAAATCATTCCAGATGACAACCTCGTGAATCTGATGACAAAATGCCATTTAGCTATCACTGAAGCTAAATGTCCCTACTTCAGACAATCTAAAATATAAAACATGTGCTTAGTCATTTAACACTGTGTTGATTACTACATAATTCCATATTCATGCTCTTTGACAGGTTGGACGTTTTTTGTATTAATGTTCAACGCTAAAAAACACTGAAGGAGACGGTGTGTTCATACTTTTGACTGGCAGTGTGTATATATACTGTGACTGCACATATGCTCATACACAAAGCTGCCGCTTCAAACATCAACAACAGCTCAGTAAATCCCTTCTGAAACCCCAGCAGACTAACTCCGCTCACATAAGAGAGGCAGACATCATGCCAACCACATCAGCCACCACACTGTGCCATAGTTTTATAGCCGACATTAAACAGTACAGCCTAAACAGCCTCATCCACACACCAGACCTTCTGAAATGCAACAGTTGCTTTGACTGATCTGTAATAAGCATACTCAGCCCAAAGGCACGCATTAAACATTAACACTGGGTCTATATAGGCCTGTAATCCAGCACCCTACACCTTCATGTGAGCCAAGAGGACAATTCATCCAGACAGTAAAGTAAAACATTTTATTTCTCCATACGGAAAAAGTACAGCTTCAGCTGAGGAAACACATCTGTGGGCTTTGATTCTGTTACAGTAACTTTACTGACAAACTCCAGTTCCAATGAAGCTGGAACACTGTATAAAACGTAAATAAAAACAGAATACAATGATCTGCAAATCCTTTTGAACCTATATTCAGTTGAATCCACTACAAATACATATATTTAATTTTGAAACTGATCAAATTTATTGTTTTTTTGTAAATATTCACTCATTTTAAATTTGATGTCTGTAACACAGTCCAGAAGAGCTGGGATAGGAGCATGTTTACCACTGCGTCACATTACCTTTGTTTTTAAAAACACTCAAAAAGCATTTATAAGATACAGTGTATGGCTTTCACTTGGCATGTAGAAATTTAACTTGCACTTGTAGATGCAGTGACGAACTGTGTTAAGTGACAGTAGTTTTCTAAGCTGGTGAGCCTACATGGACATTTACTTTACAAAATGATGCCAGTTTTAATGCTACTTTGATAATAATAATAGTTTAATAGTCGTTTTCAGCTTTGCCACTTGCAGAGATTTCTCCAGATTCTCTGAATCTTTTGATGATATGGACTGTAAATGATGAAAATCCTAAATTCCTTCCAACTGTACACTGAGAAACACTGTTTGTAAACTGTTGGACTCTTTGCTCGCACATTTGTTCACAATGTGGTGAACACTCACTTGTTTCCAATGAACCTGTTCACCTGTGTCTTTTGTTGCATTCTTCCAGCTCATCTGGAATGTGTTGCAGGCATCAAATTCAAAATGAGTGAATATTTGCGAAAAACAACAAAGTGTATCAGTTTGAACATTAAATATCTGTATTGTCTTTGTAGTGTGTTCAACTAAGTGTAAGCTTATAAGGATTTCCAAATCGTATTTTTTTTAATTTACATTTTACACAATGTCCCAACTTCATCAGCATTAGTGTTTGTACACTACAATACCAGGCCACAAAATTATTCCATGTCTACAGCTGATGATAATCTAAATTTGACATGTTAAATATGCCATTCTGTGCAACTGGGATGTAGCATATTAACTCATTAGGAGTCTAATTTATTTACTAGTATGTCGTGAACCAAAGCTGATGTCAGAGTGAATATACTGTGCATTCTCCTAATTAAAACAGAAGAATGTTTGCTGGAACAATTTGTTGACCTCAACAAAGCCAAGTGAAATAAAGAGGGCAATTACTGTATTAAAGTCAGAATAAGGTTAAAATAATGTAGCAGAAGGGACATGACGCAAAGACACAATAAAACAAACAATATAAAAGTCTTCCAAATTTTAAAATCATGTAGCGCATTCACCAAGACAGAACGATTTGAAAATCACATAAATAAATTATAATAAATTAAGTTTCAAATGACATAAGAGAAACGAATTCCAAATAATTAAGCAGACAAGGTACGAAAAAGACCAGAGTTTTGACAGTGGAAGAGAGTAAAAATGTCAATCTATGGAAATTCATCTTTGGGTCCCAAGGAACTAAAAACAAGTTTGTTTTTGGTTTTGAAAGCGGTGGACATAAGAAGTGAACTCTGTAACTGAAATGGTCTGAGCCATTTTGGCTACCGTACTATGGAATCTAATATAACGACCATAAATTCAAACTGAGCTTTACTACAACATGAGGCTGCAGAGCAGGGTGAGATGTGCTGCGATACTGACAAGGGAGACCGAGAAATATTTTAGAGGATCATAGATGATGTAAATCTTGGTCAGATTCACTAATCCCAAATGTAAAAACAGTCCCCCAAAAAACAACATACCGTTAGGCTGAAATCCAAAAATGAAATTATGCTATGTAAGTACATATACTATATAATCTGTAAACCTCCAGCACATGTAAATTGCTTTGCCCCTTCATTCATTTGTATTTTTTGTGCATTCATTTGGACTAAGGACTGTATCAGATGAAACTGTCATTTTAAAGTAATTTAAAATCACTGGGAATCGAATGGGTTGCCAAAATGCAAAATTTATGGTGCTGAGATCATGGAATTAATCGGTAAACCACACTTTCCCGCCCGCTTGAAAACAGGAAATGATTGACATGTAAATCTCCTCTTTCCCAGAGATTCCAGGAGATACATAATAATTAGTCTTCTGTATGCAATGAGTGATTGTGGATGTGTTTTTCTGAATGTGGCGCAGTATTCAGGATAGTTCTTTATGTAACGCACAGTTGACAGTATCACAAAAAACCCTTTCATTGAACCCTTCCATAGAAATGTAGAGACATGCACACAAGGCCTGGTCCTGTTTAAGGGAAGGAATTAGCTTTCACCGCTCAGTGGTTTGGAGCTGAACTCTGGTATTAATTGAATGCTGGATAATCCGCTTCATCAGAAGCAGACTGCACAGTTCAGGTGATGTCAGCTTTCTTTTATATGCTTCCAAATTGGCCTTTGTTTAGCTGTGTAAAAGAAATACAGGATGTTGTCATGACTTTTGAGATTGCTACCACAAGCAGTAAATCCTTAGTTTTCCTGGCTTTAAATGTATTTAAATTTTACTCGAGTTTCTCGAGTTTATTTTCCTGATATTTGTCCTGTCAAGAGTCGACTCTATAGAGCACAAGTTTCCAAAACACCGAAGCTCAATCCTTTTATAGTGGTCAGGTCTGTTATTTCAAACACTGACAGGCAAACTACTGAGAACTTTTTTATTTTCAAACTTTTCAAACCTTAAAGGTCCCATATCTTAACATTTACTAGTATAACTGTGCAACTTATAGTGCATGTGTCTGTTAAAAGCTTCTGTTAGGGTGGTGACAAAACTGTGTGCATTTCAGTTTTACTTGGTTTACCAAAAGCGTCTTCACCACCGATGCTCTGATTTGATTGTGAGGTGTCACACCCACCGAATATTTATCAAAAAAAAAAAAAAATCTCATTTCCAACCTGTTGTGGGATCATTTTAGGGATGGGCACTGTAAGTGATTTTCAACGTCAGCTAACCAGGCCAGTCATAACATCAACATGACATCATCATTAATGCACGCCCTCCACCCAAACCAAAATAATAAATAAATATCCGACCAATAAGGAGTAGTTGGACCACAAATAATATTTTATTTGAACACATCAGACTTGACATACTTTAAATAAAATTAAAAATTAAGTGCTACACTCATATGAGCATGTTAAAACAAAGGTTAGAAAAATATTACTCAGAAAATCAGAGTGATACCTAAGATAACAGTGACAGTTGTTTTCTTTTGACCAAACATATGCACCCAGGTCCCTTAACTTCTACAGCACAAGTAACACAAATAGATTCACAAAAATCAAAATCGAAGTACACATTCTTAATCTTGTGGGCTCTCGAGGTTAATTCTTATGAAGAAAAACAAGCGTGTCCACATGTTCTGGTGAGAGTCAACTCTTACAAAAAGTAGTGGAGTGTGAGTGCCATTCCCACTAATCGATTTGTTGCGCACATCCCCACATTATGCTGACACAAAGTTACTGTAAACACAGAATAATGCATTTTTCATCTACAATTTTCTGAAAAAAAATTCTGAATATTGACAGTTGTGTCACATGGGAGGAGCTAATTTTAACTTGGATATGATTGGCTGTAATGATTTATTTTTCAAAACTTGAATTCTGAATTTAGAATTCATGGAACTAATGAGATTTAGCTCGTCTATGACTGGTCATGACATGTGATGTCACAAATCACAAAAATCAAAAATGAACTGGCAGTACTGAACGCAGTCATTTTTTCACCGCTGTGATAAATCTTAAAAAATACAATAGAATATATTTATTGTCGTTGCACAAGAAAATGCAACAAAATTTCGTGTGTCATACCTGAGTTACACAATAAAAACAGTAATAAAAACACAATCATACACCTTCATTAAAAAAGAATAAATACATAATAATAGCAGTAATAAACCACAGTAATACTCCTTCATCCTAACAGTCAAATACATAAATAAATACATAAGATAAAGACAATCGCACAATGTCCCAGTATTGCACTTAACATCTTGAGAGTTTTTTGTTAAGGTCAAAACCACAAAGTATGGATTTTCACAGTATGGTGTCTTTTAACATGGTGTATTTTATATTACTGCTGCCTCTAACTTTTGTAATCTGAATTTTATTAAACTATCACATTTTGCTTTCAATTTAATGCTCATGCATAACAATAGCAATGAAATAGCTTACACATTTCTCCCTCAGGCCAGTGTCAAACTTTAGACAGCCACTTTGAAAGGAGCCAGACATGCTACTGCAGCTGGTTAACACTGCTTTAGGTTCAAGTTCAGTAATGTATACAGCCAAGATGTCTGCTGCTTTTTGAGTAGAATAATATTTCAGTACAGCATACAATCACAGAGGGTTATTAGATGTTCCATTGGCAGTGACTGAACAGGCATGCAGGCAATGTAGGACACCAAAAGGCATTTCCGACAGCCTTTATCGCTGGATGAATAAGCAGCAGTGTGACTGTAGCCTGCATGATTGATCAGTCCTGACAGGAAAAAGTGGCAGAATGGAAAAGGTTAAGTTTAAAATATTTCACTTAAAAATAAAAAGTAATCTTAACTTGACTTCATTCAAGTAAAAGTGCAATAATAGAGGCTCTGAAATGTCCCCACAGAGTAAAAAATAAAACAAATTCTCCCAGCTACTCCTGTGCTGAACATCACATCATCAATGCTGGTAACAAGGATGGATTAAGAACCTAGGGGCCCTGAACACAAAATCTTAGAGCCTCCCTTACTCATTCCATCCATGCACATCCAGATTTACTATCACATTTTCAGCAAGGGAGACTGCTGCAAAGACATGTGACTTATATATCATTTATAAAGACATATACAGTCTATGACCACAACCTGAATATCAACATCTGTAGATTAATTTATACAGGATTTACATCAAATGTCACAGCAATAGTTTCATGTGCAAGTAACAATAATATTCAGTTCGGTGATTTAAATTTGTCTGTTAGTTCTACCCACACTCACTGATTCATACTATCTTGCACACCTATACCAGTCATACAAGATCTCCATATCCAGATACTATGCATGCATGTATAGCCTAATGTGTCCCAAAATCACCTGCACTTCTCACTGTATTAACACAACTCACCGGAGACAAGAATATGCAAAGCACAGTGCACAGTCTGTAGGGAGTGAAACATATGAGGGAAAACACTGATTAATATTCTTTAATTCTGAAACCAAGGCTGACTATGAGTATACTGTAGTTTTTCTCTTTCTCATCCATGTGCCCTGCCAGCTCTTCATCACTGATCAGTAATTTCATTAATAATAAACAGTCTAGTCTTTGAGTTTAGTGCTAGTAAATGAACTGTGGGGATGCTACTAATAAGAATAATAATGGATTGGATTTATATGGCACTTTTCAAAATACCCAAAGCACTTTACAGTGAATCCATTATTCATTCAATGAATAATTATTCATTCACTCCATAGTCACACACTGGTGGTGAGCTACATCTGTAGCCACAGCTGCCCTGGGACACACTGACGGTATGTGGCTGCCAATCTGTGCCAATGGCCTCCCAGACCACCGACCACCACCAAACATTTATTCATTCATACGAGGACAAGGGCATCTCACCCAAGGACACAACGGGAGAATAACTGAGAAGGAGCCACTGCTACTAACCAGACACCTAACAGGTCTCTCTGGGCTAAAATCCATTCAGGTGAAGCTGAATACAGTGCAAATGAACAGATGCCTGGCAGTGTCATGCAAATAGCTGGTCCTTCTGACTGCTGGTCTGGTTCACAACGTACTGTATGTGCCTTCCTCCTCTTTGTCATCCATAGTGTGTACCGATTATTGACCCAACAGCAAACACATTGCCAACAGCCAATGAAAGAGTAGATGGGACACACCCACATTTTGTTTTGGATTTCTCGGAGCAGATAGCTGCACAAACAACAGCAGCAGCGAGCCATTTGCCTTCCGTGGTTACCCTTTACACTGTCGCGCTCGTAGACGCGGTCACTCTCGCGCGAGAGTTTGATGCATTTGCTTGGCTTCAGTTTGCTTGACAAATCATGTAGTCTGTGATCAGCCACACTCATTAAATGTGTGATCCCATCTTTTCAGCTGTAATAAAAAATCTGCTGAAACCAGCCTTTTAGTGTGAACTCCAAGTCTTTTCAAAATGACTGTGAAAGTTGTTTAGTGTGTCCAGTTTTTGATAGAAAGTGGACTTTTGAGGGGAGTCCCGTTAGCTAGCTACGTAGTTACTATGTCTTTTTACATACACTTATTGTCTATTATATTTTGTTAGATAGCAGGTGATATTAAGGTCCATTCTGCCTTTGTCTGACTGGAATCAACTTCAACACCCAAACAAAGGAAAGGCAAAGTAAAAAGGTCTCATAAAATAAATACTTAAAATTCCTGAAAAGCAAACTTTGCAAATCCCACTGTAGTTCAGTTTTAAAAAGTCAGTTTTGTAAATATTAAGTGAAATGGGTATACAGCACAAAAATGTAGTTGACAGCTCTGACCTTTTTGTTTAAGTTTTTTTTTATTTTCAGTTAACTTCATATCAAAAAAAACTTCAATCACAAGTGTGTGTTACAAAATGCTTGCAATATTAACATATAATATGATGAAGCCAAGCAATTACACGACCAAAGAGGCCAGTTACTGTTGGAAATTGAACTATTTCGCCAACGAAAAAAAAGTGGCAGATCACAAACCAGCCTCTGATTATGATTCAAGCCCACATTACATATGATATATTGGGTGGCCAAATATGCTGGATGGCATAGTAATTAGGAGCCATATATTTTCCTGAGCAATGTGACGCCAGAATCATTACTGCCTATCGCTGGGATGAATGTTTCATGAGACTTATGAATATATTTGGTCACATTTTGTATGTACATATTAAAATTGTGGAATGTTCCACTGAGAGGATTCTTGGAAACATTTAAATTTAACTTTCTGTCCAGACACTGATAGCTGCTACATCTGGGCCGCCGCCAAAGCAAACAAGCAAGTAAATAGATGAAAATAAATGTTTTGTTTTCACACTCAATATTCAATATTTGCTGCATAATGTCTAATTATTAATTTTGTTCTCGCTGGCTTTTTTACTAAAGTGCACTCATGTAAGACCAACTGTTTTACTGGCACTCAGCTTTGGCACATTCACTCTAAACATTAGATTGTTTGCATGGACCTTCAGCACTCTATCAGTCTCTATCACTCATCAATTAGTGCAGTTAGTGCATTGTGGAAGCTGCACGTTTAAGCTGAGTGAGAGGAAATTTAAAGTACAATGATTTCCATGCAACAGATGTAAACTGAGCGTAAAGATATGTAAACACAGAAGATGCAGTAATTTATCTCACACACAAATGTGTCCACGTACACTTTACCAGTGACATATGCTGGCATATGTACGTCTGCTTCACACAGTCATGCACGAACACCAGTGCAGGTGCAGCTCTTTTGACTGATGTGTCTGTGTTTCCAAAGAGAGCTGCTCTGTGACAGCTGTCTTTACATACGCTGTTAACATGAAACTCTCCATCCCACTCTGCCTTCTCTTTGTTCTTTCATCTGTCTTCCCTCTATCCCATTTTGATTTCACTTCTCTTTCTCTCTCTCCCTTTCCACTGAGGCTGAGCTGGAGTCAATCTTTCATCCTGAGGAGTAAAGTGCCAACTCTCAAGGTACAGTAACAAGAATGAAAATCCAAGTCATCTCAAAGAACTCCACTCTACTGCAGAGACCACTACAGCAGAGTGAAAAGCAATCTGTAGTGGTTAAAGGGTTCGGACCAGAAAAGGGAAGCAGCTGCAGCTGCACTAGTGCCAGGATTGCATTTCTATCTCAACACATTGACAGAAAGTTCAACAATTACCCCAGAGCCAGCCTCAAAATATGATTAGCATGGACCCAGATGATAATGGCTTTTACATGCAATTACACCAAAGGGAGAATTACCGAGTGTATGGGAATAATGTAGCCGGGGAATGAGACAATTGCTTGCTAATGTCTGTTGTTGTTGGCAGACCTGCTGGAAATTTGTTTATGATAAGGTCTTATATTCAGACCCAGTACATCTGCAGTAAATCATGATGTAATATACATATACTGTATACAGTTTTATTACATCAGTCAATTAATATCATCAGACAGTAAAAACACAAATGAGAAATGATAAGCTGTCATGATCAAACAAGTACACTACCAGTCAAAAGTGCAGACACACCTTCTCAACCTTTTTATTTTTAGCACTATAAATAAATACTAAAGACATCCAAGCTATGAAAAGAACACATGTGGAATTATGAAATAAATGAAAAAGTCGTGACTCAGAACATGTTTTATGTTTTGGATTGTCCAAAGTGGAACCTTTTAGCTTTGCACAGTCATGCAGTATCATTCTCATCTGATTCATGAGGTAGTGATGTGGAATGGTTTTCAGTCCACACGTGTACCAACAGTGTCAACAATTTAGGCCATTTCTTGCCTTCTTAATGTGCTTTTAGACCATCAGTTGTCTAGTGCAGAAGAGTAGGCAGAATATAGCCCTGTTTGTTCCACCACAACTAGAGTACAAATCCATATAGTGGCAAGAAACAGTTAAGTAAACTGTAAAATGTCTGTGAAGATTCTCAGTCATCCAGGTCATGGTATCCAAGGCGTGTGGTTTTCCTTCTGATGACTGGACTGGAAATTTGGTTTGAAGATGTTCCACTACCTATCAAGGGAGCTTCTTCAGTTCTAACTGGTTTCATGCAGGGATCCAGAATTTATACTCTGTGGCTCAGGACTCCACCCTTTCATCCTAAAAGGTGTTACTTTCACCTAGGCCAGGGTTGTTACAGAGTCGTTAGGGTCCCTGTTCCTGATCAAAGCAGGGGTGTGGAGAGAGGGTTGTTGACATTTTCACTCTGTGGATGCTGACAGAAGGAGGGGTGTGAGTAGCCCAGGAGATTGGCTGCAGTTTGGCTGGGTAAAGGTACAGTTTGGCTAAACTGTTTCTTGCCATAATATGGATTTGTACAGTAGTTGTAGTAGCACTAATAGGGCTATTAACTCTGTACCCACCCCTTCTCTGAACAAGAGAACTGATGGTCTGTGACACATACATGTGAAATGAGACTCATTCTGGGTGACTACGTCATGAAAGTGAGGAGAGCATGTCATACATGTTTAAAGCTGTCATCAAAGCTATAGTAAAAAATGTTGACTATTTTGTTTACTCCATAGCTCCCTACATTTTCGATCACAGTGTGGATGCCCTAAGTATTAATGTATAATGTTTAAAATAATAAAAGAGTGCACCCACATTTTCATTTCATGTTATTGACAGATGACAGGTGAGAACTAACAGATGATATCACAGTATTTATATAAACCAGAGATGCAACATGAAACAGTAAGTTGTGTCTCACTTTTGTGCTATAAATTATTATGTACAATTACACCATCAAATCTACCCTTTCTAATTCTTTTTTTGTTTGAGAGTCAAAAATCCTTAATTAAAAAGCAAAAACAAAGGGCAATGCAACATTTGCCAGAAGCAGTTTGTCCACACACGGTTGTACTACATACAGTATGTGACATACTTCATATTTTATTATCATTGATTCAGAGGTTCCCACTCATGCTCCATTCACAAATACATGTTCAGCATACAAATAAAAAACAAAAGTTTCATATAACAAGGAAAACAGTAAGTTTTCTAATAAAACACACTAAAATCATCACCTGGTGCAAGGAGTACCAGAGTGCACAGAAATAATGACTTAAACATCAAATACATCTCCATATGTGACGATTCTACCCCCATGATATGTTTTATAGACATCCATATTAATTAATTTACTAAAAACAAAGCAAGGCTCAAATCCAGCGTGGAATAAGATACGGTATCACAGGTAAAAGAACACATTTCTAAGAAAGGTTGTCTCTGAGTTTGACAGCAGCAGAGACTGCTCCAAGATAAAGTGTCTCTTTCGAACAATATCCTCGAAGAATATCTTTCTTTGTGTCTTAACTCAATTTCCAGAATCTCCAGAAGCACCTCTGGGTGAGAAGCAACAACAAAGAGCACAATCACTCTTCTTCCAGGAAGAAATGTTGCACTGTGATGATGTTTCTTACGGCATCATATCTGTTAGGACTATCATAAAGAGTATCCTCCTGCAAAATATACACAAAAATATTAAAATAGTAACTAATTCTGCTACATACAATTTGTTTCCATTATTTTCAACATTACATTTATACAGAAATCCACAACCCAGAACATTGTTTTAATTTTAGATTGTTCATAGTAGACACATTTACACTCAACAAAAATATAAACGCAACACTTTTGTTTTTGATCCCATTTTTCATGAGATGGACTCAAAGATCTA
>JAQQAE010005823.1:0-17244 GCA_029823295.1 Pseudamia nigra
TCTTGACACACAGTATTTCATTTTCCTTGACTTGAGATATCTATTTAAGTGGCACTTACACCATTTTATGTGAAAATTCATCCAGGCACTCTCAAGTTATCCTGCGGACACACACACACACACACACACACACACACACACACACACAGGGGCTCATTGTTTCATCTGTGTGCAGGGTAATTAAGACCAATCATGAAGGTCAGTCAATCCAAAAACTTCAAGAATGTGAAGTTTGAATGTGTCCGCAAGTGGATTCGCCAGAACCAGTGACTCTCATGAGGACTGTCCCAGGTCAGGAAGACACAGAGCTACCTCCGTTGCAGAAGATAAGTTTATAAGAATTACCAGTTTGAGAACATGTGGATGGTCCTCATGGGAGCCAGTTTCACCCAAACTGTACATCCAATCATCACGAGTTAACAGTATCACAACAGTCATACAAACAGATGTGTTAGTTATACAATCCATCAATTGTCATTAAAATACATACATAACAATACTGATGACAGCAAGAATGAATGAGTTATTCTTCCTCTTGGTTCTGCATTGTGGCAGAATATATCTGTGCCCTGACTGCAACATCCTGAATTCTCCCAACGGGATGCACTAGACAATTCTATGTTCTATGTTCAGATGTCTTCAGTTATAATGTACAATGTTTAAAATAATAAAATAATGAAGGAAAAAAACACTTTAATAGGTGTGTCCAAACCATTGACTTGGTAGTGCAAACTGCCAACATCCATTTCACTGTGTTTTGCACATCTTCTCCACATCCCCCTGTGAACTTTTACCCCAAAATCAATTTTTTTTCTCTGCTCCTTTCTCCTTTCTTTTTCACATTTCATTGACCTTTTCTAACTTTTATTCTGTCAACCTTCCTCTTGTTGCTTTCTATTACTTGTGCCAATTTCCGTGTTCTTTCTTTCAATCTTTCTGTTTTGTCTGTATGCTTAACCTTCCTTTCCAATCTTGCACTACTTTTTTCACATTTATTGTCACACATTTTCTTGCCTCTTTGCTTAATACACTCTCATATTTGACTCATCCTTCTTCCTCCCATATTCTTGTATATTTTTGCTTTGGTCTCCATTTCCTCTTTCCATTGCAGCCCTCCTCTTTCTGTGCTCCCATCCAGTAATATCAGTGGGGTGCAGCTATTAAAACCTCACACTTATTCTTCACATGGAGCTACTTTCCAAACACTAGAGAAAGGGAGGGGAATTGAAGAACAGAGTAGGACAAGTGGTGAAAGTACATACAGGAACAATCTCAGTTTTTCAAAGTTCACTGAAATACTTTCTTGAATCTGTTGAGCAAATTGCCCTGGATGTGTAAACACCAGGAGGTACTGTATGATTATCAACTCCTCTATTTACTTAGAATATACAGTGTTTACTTCAGCCCCACCTCTGCTTCTACTTTTTAAACTTAAAAATATTTTTTATTTTTATTCAGTGTCACATTAAAAAAATATGATCTAAACTGATATTGCAGGTAATGTTAATATGCATTCCTATCTCCTACAGGTCTGGTGGTAAGAGAAGCCAGCATAGAAATAACACGGCAGCAGGTGGAGGAGCTGTTTGGTCCAGAAGATTATTGGTGTCAGTGTGTGGCCTGGAGCTCCGCCGGAACCACTAAAAGCCGCAAGGCACATGTCCGCATTGCATGTGAGTACAAGTCAGATGATAAATGAACACCAGGTGTCACGCAAAGGGAGTTCACTGTCTTTTAAAACAATATCTGTGCAATGTGAAGGCAAATACATGGATTTTCTTTTCCATCACACATCATAGATGAGTCACCAAGATCAACTTTTCCTTTACGAAAAAACATATGGAACAAACAGCAACCTGTTAGGTAATGGTGTGGATCATATACTGACGCCTGGTCAGTGAATCAAATTTTGATGCATAGAGTACGCCAGCTGTGTGATTTGTTTTGGCACCTAGCATGCAGAAGGTAGCCATTTTTCCATAAAATGTAAGCAGCTTTAAATCAAACCTTCAAATAGTCACATAAAACAGAGTAGAGGAAATAGAGGACCTGTTGGTGATTTCAATCAAAAATGTTTGCCATGAATCCAAGAATAATCGGCATCCCTGGGAATAATGCTGTTTCCTCATCAGTCCAAACCTGAGCTAGCAGTGACAACAGATTTACACCCACATTTATACCTATGGGCAATTTAGAGTAATCAGTTAACCTCACCCCTAGTCCATGTTTTTGGTTGTGGGAGGATGCTGGAGTACCCATGCAGGCACAGGAAGAACATGTAAACTCCCCATTGTATCAAACCCAGGGTCTTAGTTTGAGAGAAAAATCATCAGGGCATGGCTAAAATAAGACATAAAAATAGAGAAAGAAAATGTGCAAATAAACACAACCTGAAATGAGACATGAATGATTTTCTCAGGTGTGGCCGTCTGTCTACTTCAGTGTGCCACGAGTACTCCATCCACCGCTACGAAGGTTGTTGCTGTGTAACAGTGCCCCCTGACCAATGTTGCCAACTTCTGATGTCTGCAGATTTACATTGACTTCTGTCTGGTGCCCTACATTTTAAAGCCAGATGTCAAGAGGTCATGACCAAACAGCAATGTCTGTGGATTGACAGCATGAAATAGTCAGTTATGCACTAGATTATCTGGTCTTGTTTATTTTTTCCTTTTATTCTGGTTTTAATCTGCATGCGTCATGATGTGGGCATTAGTTTTTAATCATCCACGTACCTTATTAGTGTATTGTAGTTATGGAAACCCTGATTCATGGTTGGAAACTTTCTCCACAAAGACATAACTTTATAACTTCAGACTGTCATTAGTAGCGTTTTGCTGTGGTCTAGTGAAGAATTTAATAAGACAACTGGGAGTCTGACTATAAGGTCATCAAAAGAACACAGACCCTCTAGCAGACAGTGTTACCATGTAACACTGATCACATTGGGAAATCTTTTTAGTGTTATACTAACAACGGTGTAGGAGAAAAGAAATACTTACTTGTTGACTGATGGTTATTTGACAGTTCTGCAGCAACTATGTAGCAAGGGAGTTGTTTGGTCGATGGAGATGTGTGGCAGAAATGACCCAAAAAACCTTGTTTGTTCTTTCAATATAAGCCTCATATAACAGAATTGATTGCTCCTTCAAAGCGCCTTTCACTGTCCTGACAACCCAACCCACAACAGCAGTTTTCCGAACATCATTGCACTGGTCAGTTCCATATGAGACAACAGGGACTTGTCTGAGTGCTCAGGTTGTGCAGAGGTCAATCAGACAAGAAATACCAATAACAAAATCGACCACACCTCCCCAGTTTGCCCAGCTTACTGACAGTGCAGATCTGCTTCAGTGAACTCTCAGGAGTCCATTCAGGAGACACACAGAACTGACTGCACACATCCACATATACAGTACTTCCACAGACAGTATGACTCCAACAGACACTCACTCTGCAAATGTTTTCCCAGATCGGCCATATAGGTGTTGCAGACGGAAATCTATCATGCTTCCCCTTGTTTTTCACTTCTGGTTATTTTATTTGGCTGTAAATATGTCTCACATTTTCACTTTTGCAGTGGCCAGTTTTACAGGTCACTCACATATTTACTAATTTGCAGGTTTTAAAGAAGGTCATGAAAATACAATTAAAGCGTAGACAAGAAAGGAAACATTGAAATGTAATGTCTAGACTGTTACATCATCTGTGGCATATTCTTGTATTGATGAGTCAAATACTTAGGAGTTAATTTGGCCTGTGAGGGTTAAAGACTGAATTTAGAATAGAGCCTCTGTACTCTCTGCTTTGCTCTATTCAGTATCTGTAGCGGTGAGGATGTTTTTGTGTCTGTCAGTTGAGAGTTAGTGACTCAGTCAGAAATATCCTTCTAAGCTCTGCTAATAACATTCTCGAATGGAATGGGTGCTCCTTGGGGTGCAATGAAATCTGGGTAATGTGCTGTTTTTGGCTTATGTTCTCGCTGATACATGCTGAGAGACAGATGCAGGCAAGTGTATGTGTACAGACATTTTAGACTCACAAAAGCAGAGACTTAACAGAGAATGTAGACACCAATGGCACAAAACACTTGACAGTGAATCAGATGCAGTGGATACATGAAGATAGCGTCGCTCCTGGGGAGGCACTTGCTTGTGTATATGTGCTCCTTGACATATCACTTCAAAAAGCATCATAGAACAGCGCTTTGAAGCTGAAGTGGGTGCTTGTTGAGTTTTCTCTTTTGTTTTCAGATATCATTGTTATTGTTTTAACAATGTCATTCGTACTAGAGGTTCCAGAATTAAATGACATGATGCCTATGAGTCAGTTCAGCTGCAAACACCTGCATATGCCTCTCTCTCTACATACACACACCATTTACCAAACACACCCACCAATTTGGCAGTCTATTTAAGCTGCAAGAATTTTACAGCTTTCCCTTTGACACACCTATACTCACTGATCCCACTTCTTAAACCCCCTTCCACCCTAGAGAAGGAAACATACCGCATAAAAACATTTAAAAATGAGAACTACAGATACTTTACCCAAATCATACCTTAGATATTACTAAAAGGTTATCTAAGCTATATTTCTGAAAAATGCGCTATCATTTTAGTATGGCTAAAACCACTATGCAAGACACATTTATACACTCTGAATTGCACAAATTCAAGACTACAGCATCTAAATCATACACTTCCAGTATTTAAAGGTGAACTGGTTTAGATAGCAGACTGTCATTTCTGAACCAACACTGCAAGTGCCAGGGTTTTCTATCCTACATCTATTTTCTCCCTATCTTGTGTGTTCTCTTCTCACATACAGTAGGTAGATCCTATTTCCCGCACATAAGCATTATGTAGGTATACGTCTGGTGAAATGTTCAGAAAGACTTAAAGGACCATAGATATCAGGGATGATGAATATGAGATAAATCCTTCAACTTTCCCGAGGTTCTCTTTATTTCCTCTGTTTTGTAGTTTGCTTTTTCTGTTTCCAGCTTTTTGCTTTCTTTCTCTCTCTGACTTTGTCCCCCTGTCCTTCACTTTCTCTCTCTTATAACAGTGATTTTTCCCTTAACCAGATCTGATTACAGTCAGCCTCTTCTTGCGATAACCTTTTACTTCAAATCGACCCAACCTCCTGACCTACCCCTGCTTTCTGCTCCTATTTGGATCTAGTGTTGTGATTAAAATGCTTCCTGGCAGCCAGAGCTTGCTGAGCAAAGTGTCTTTTCTACCGTACCATGCGATAGCAATTCAGCATTTCTCTCCTGCATTCCTATCTCCTCTTCCCACTCATTGTCTTATTCTCCTCTTTCCCATTGTCTCTTCTTTCTTTATTTATTTTTGTTCTCCTATCCTCATCATGTGCTTATTGTTTAACGCAGTCACTCCAGCTTTCTTTCATGCATTGTCTCTCTCATATTTTAGCAGCTTTTGGCTGATTTAATAACTGTACAGTTAACCCCTCAAGGCAGAACCAAATATGGAGTTTGTAGCCAGATAATGGCAATCAGTGTTGTGGCTGTAAAAGTGTCAAATGCACAATCAGAGATTAAATCTCTGAGTGATTTGTTGGTGTTGTGGAGCAAGCCATTTTAGCTGAGTTATGGTAGGTGAAAGAATCACACACACATTCACAGCCACTTAGTTATGCACAGCATTGTATTCACACACACACACCCACAGGCATAAGTGAAACACAGGCACGTACATACACACAAATGTGCATGCATTGTCAGTTATGCTCTTTGGCCCTGCAGCTATCAGGTCAAGTCTTTCTCCTTCAATAGATTAGCAATATGTCAAGGTCACGCAGCACATAAATACACGTAAGTACACACACCCAGACACACAAATTTCAGATGATAGCAATTTGTTCTGCCACCTTCCACTGAGACATGTGTGTGCATAGCAATCAGGAGGCCAGACACTCAGGGACACAGAAATCCAAGCAGCCACTTATGTTGACTGAAAAATGCCTGTTACTGAATTCCGTGTTATGTTGATGAGGCAAAAGTCTCCTCTGCATGTTTTTGTTTCCTTCTCAATCACACATGAAACAAAAACAAGTCTCAGCTGTGATTTTGTTGTGAGAACTTTAAGCACATTTACTGATTCAATCCCCCACTTTGTGTGTTTCCACTTTCTTTGCCTTCAACCTGTCGCCCCCGCCGTTTTAGGCCAGCACTTGAAATAACCGCAGCACTTCAGCCAGACCCACTGCCTAGCGACTCAAAAAACAAAGTGCCACAACAACCACAATCTGGAAAACATTTGACCTTTTTGGCATGAAATGGCATGCTTAGCTGTAAGAATATTTGCATAATGCAAATCAAAACAGAAATGTGCAGAAAGGTCCTATATTCCTCTGGCACAATCCCCAACACAGTCAGTGGAAAAGCTCCTGTGTTTTTCTCTGGATGACATCATTAAGTCTTGGTTTTTGGTTTTCGAAGAGACTTCATAATGGTTACAAACACTGAATAAACATTTTCACAGTCAAGCCCATAGATTGAGTGGATGTGTGGTTATGATGTCTCACCATGCCAGTAAGCCACTGAGCTTTTTCCCAGATGTCAAGCACTGCTTCAATATCGTCATAAGTGTTAAAGTGGTGAGCCACAGTGTTGAAATAGTCACATGAAACTGAAATTACTTCCAAGTGTGATAAGAATAACACATGTATGTCAATCCATATTGTATGTGTTATATATTTCACCAATAAGAAGCGTATATGTAAAGGAGCCACTCTCAGGAAGGAGGGAGCGATTGTCTTTAAATGCGATGAAGTGAAACCATATGTACTGTATTGGTCAAAAGTCAAACCAATAAAGAAAGGTCTGAACCCAATAAAAATGAGTTGTTAATTATCAAACACTTAACAGGGCTCCATTTTGCTAGTGTGTGCTGCCCACGCAGATGAAGCTGGAGGTCTTTTCCTCATTAAAAACATAAAGTTTGAAAGCAAAAAAATACACAGAGCTAATTTTTTACATTGTTCTTTACATTTTCTGAAATCAGAATCTGAAGGGAAATTTTTCTTGTTTTTATCGCTTTAAGTCACCATGGGTATAAATGAGTCCTTTGTCAAACCAGATCAAAATCCAGAGTGGAGGTGCAGTGTCAACAGATAAAGTTGTTTACTTGCTCAAAACTTGACGGTGCATGGAAAGACCTTGTCGAATGTCTAAGACTGATCACAGGTTGTGGACTGTTGAAATGACAGGGTGGGGAATTCAGTGAAGGAACTGGACGGAGAGGAAAGAGTCTCTCTGAAGTCACTTAGAGAAAATGATCCCCCTCTGCAACTATAGCGAAAACGACTGTGACACTCAAGGTCACTAAATTTCCTCCACTTTTGATAGCTTTTTTGCTTTATTGGATGTTTGTTTGAGTGCTCAAACGATACATAAGTGCCATTACTCTGTATAAGCTGAAAAATTACTCAACATGTGTTATTTCTGTAACCCTGCGCTGGGTCAGCTATGGACAAAGTTTACTAGAGTATGGTACGAAACAGCATTCTGAGTTGTAGGTTGTCTGACACCCCGAAAAAAAAGAGAAAAAGTACAGTACATGTCAACTGACTGAAGAGACTAAACCCAGGTCTTGCTGTGAGGTGACACTATTCACTAATGAACTACCCTGCTGCAGTCACTTTCAGCATGAAAATCTCAATCTTATTTTCAGATACATCTCATAACCCAATACTCAGTCAAACCAACTCAAATTGTGACTCAACAGCCTCAAACCAGCAGTTGTTTTTGTATGTACATTGTGCATTTGCACTGCAAGATATGGCTATTAAAAACAAGACTGTAATACAATTTTATTGACATTAACATTTTTCAGTGTTATCGTACTCCCCTTCTGCATCAACACTGGCCTAGGGGGGTACCACACGTAACATAAATTAGATGGGAGACTTCCTTCTTTCCTGCTTCTAAGCAGGAAAGACCCACTGGTCTGTGCTCACACTGACAGATCTGAAATGGGCTGAGGTGCAGGTACGTCTGGACAAAAGAGGAGATTACATTGCAATACCTATATACAACTTTACTGACTGTATGGCTTGTGTGAGTACTTTTTTGTCACATGCAGTGGTACCCCGTCATACGGGTTTAATCCATTCCGGCGTCATGCTCGTGACATGAAAAACTCGTGAGACGGGACCGGAATACTTGTAAAATCAATTAATCCATTCTGTGACCCACAAAAAATCCCATATATAGTATGTATTACACACCCGTACATGCACATTTATTCATTATTATTATTTGAAAAGGAAATTATATTAATTATCTGAAAAGTAATGCATGAAAGTAGTTTTAAAAATGATTTATAAATGATTTACCTTGGAGACAGAGATAGCTGCAGGCAAAGGAGACTAATCGGAACTAGCTGCCTGGTGGAGGTACTTTGACTGTACGGTATTCCTTTGCTAAGTCTGTCACTGGTGTTTTAGGTCCCATGATGAAAAAACACAAAACTAAGCACTATTTCAGGTGGAAAAAGGCACAAATATGAAGCACAATACAGCTGGTCGTGAGCAGCGTGGAGCACCACGGAGTACCACACACTACCGCAGAGTACCGCAGAGTACTGCAGAGTACTGCAGAGTGCAAGAGTGCGTGTGCACTCTCAGGACCTATTTTATACCCCAAGGTTTTGCTCATGAGCCAGTGCAAAATTTTGCTCAACGTCTTACTCGCACCATGAAAAAAGTCGTATGTTGATGCGCTCGTATGACACGGTACCACTGTACAAACTTCTACTGGATAATACGTTGTATAATTGATTATATATTTAATTGCATTGTACAGATGCAGAGGAAACAGGAAAAGAGATTTATATATCTGAAGTACATTGGCTTCACGTGTGTATATGTGTATATTTGTGCGTGAGCAACCGGGCCGCAGAGCACCTTCTCCAACTGCGCTGGGGCCAGGGGCCAGGGGCCAGGGGCTAGGGGCCAGGGGCCCGCGCGCAGCTCGATTGTACTCACATTAATCAAACAGTCAGTGCTTTAGGTGTGAAATGTACCTCGGCGTGGCATGGATCGACAGTGTGAGTATGCCCTTAGTCTTAACGACCGTGGCCCAGGTGAATCTAACACTTCCTAGGATGAAAGGATGGAGTCATGAGTCACTGAGTATAAATTCTGGATTCCCACATTAGACCAATTAGAACTGATGAAATGTCTTCGATCCAAACAACCAGTCCAGAATTTCACAAAAAATTCTAGGTAATGCATTAGCTTTTTTACATTGTCTGATACTTTTGCAAAAACATGTGCATGTCACTCATTGGAAACTTAAAGCAGTAAGTTGTATGAATACCCAACCTTTAATAAATAACACTGTGATGAACTGGTTCTATCTTCATTAACACAGTCTCACTATTTAATAGACATACTGTACCTTGTATATTCCCTTTATATAGTACTGTGCAAAATTTTGAGGCACCTTGGTGTTGTAGTAGATTGTAACGATTATAAACATGCATTTTTCAATCACAATAGAACCAGAAAACATTTTCTCAAACAATATCTCCACAATGAAGTGTCAGAAATAAGTGTTGCCTTCCTTTGCACTTAAAATGTGTAGAAATATTTGAGACAGAAAATGCATTTAGTGACATAGACCAGGTTCCATGTTTTCACCACAGGAATGAATATCACCTGAAATATGGACTTTTGCCTGTTGAAGCAGTTCAGTTCTAATTTTCATGTGTTTATACAGTACACATATTTTCTGTATTTTTAATTGACATCCTACGTACTAAATCTACCAACCAAGGGTGGATATTTGCAAGTTCTACGCCACCTGTACTGATTTTAGCATAAACTTTATTCATTTTGTGCTTGTGTATTGTCATTACAAACTTGACACAACAACAACAATCCCAAGGTGCCACACATGCACTACTGTTCATTTCTCACAGTACTGTATGTCTGTAATTAAAAAGTCACATCATGTGAAAAAGATTGACTGAGTTTTCCAAAAATGTAACAAAAACCGAAGCATCATATTCCTGACATTACAATAACAACTCATATTATTTATTTTAATTACAATCCATCTCTGTCTGATGGTTTATATACTAAATACCATATATCTTCATCTGTTCTTATTATCTTACTCTCATCTGTTCTTTATAATTTGGAGTACATCTTTTTTTTTTGCAAGCCAGAAGTCAAGTAGTTTTATTTGCATGCTGTTGTGAAGGAAATTGGATATCCAAATTATTCTGTCTGAGAGTGAAAAGGAGTAGTTTTCTTGGTATTTTCTTCCCAAGAATCTCACATAGCTTTATTGCTTGAGCAGCTCCACCAGGGGAAACCGTTATGATTTGGCATGGGTAGTATGTAGCAGGCAGAGACACCCATTTTAGATAATTGCACTGAAATGTGCTTATGTGGAGGTGCCCCAGGCAACAAACTAACCACAAACATAATAACAGTTTTAGTTGAGCAGTGGAAGAAGAAGTTTTCGACAGAGAGCTGAGGCAGAGAAACAAGGAAGCCGAGAGAGTGAAGCAAAGAGGTGTTTATGCAAGAGGTCATTTTGAAAACATGCTTACCCCACTTTATTGTATATATGAGGCCGTTTATACTGAAGAACACTTTACAAGGTTGCCCTGTGTACACTTCAACCCTGTTGCACTTCAAAAAAGTTGTTTAGTGAATTCATCTGTGCTTTTGTTATATTTATGAGGCTGGCAAATGTGATCTGTATTTTGGGAGTGAAGTGGGGTCAGTGAATTGCTATGACACAGCTGTCCCCTTTCTCCTGTGGACACATTTCCCTTGAGTAAATATTCACACGGAAACAAAACAACACACACCTTCCATTCATGTGAATCAGTGTTTCCCTGATGCTGTGAACACAATGTCACACTTGGTCTTTGTCAGAAACACATTGATGGTCACAAACGCACACATGAGCCGGGACCGCAGAAGTGGCAAATCTGTGTGCGTTAGAGCCTGAGATTAGCAAAATGTGTGAGTTTGTTAGCGTGTATGTGTGTGTATTTCCCTCCCTTGAGCAGTTTGCTTTAATCCCCTTTAATTTCATTCTCAATCTTTATGGAAATCAACTCACAGCCAACTCCTCATTTCACCATCTCCCTTACTAATTAAGGCCAGGAAATTTTTCTTGGAATTGGCTGCCATGAAAGAAACTCTCTCATCTTTCAATCAACTTCCTTATTCTCTTCTCGTGTCTGCAGTTGTTTTTGCACTTTTGTGGTTGTGATTGACCCTGTTTATTTATCCCAGTGCGCCAGCGTGTTCTTGCTGTTGTTGCTTCCGTCTTTGTGTGTCGTGCACGTTTGTTTGTCTAGAGCTCCTGTGTGTCTTTTCTCCTTATGATTCCATGTTTTTGTTTTTCTCTCTATCTTGTTGAGTATCTGTCCATGTATGTGAGTCTCCGTGCATCGTGGGGGTAGCCATGTGGTGGATTTAGGGCTAAAGCTTTGGGTGATTACTCCCATAATGAACCATCATGCTCTGTTCAGGCTGTTATCCCCCACAGGGATTGACTGTATTATGAAGTTATCATTTAGCTCCAGCATTACTGTGTCCTCATGTGACTTTCATTTTCACACATTCTGATAATGAGTAGATGTATGCATTTAATGCCACTATTTAGAAGCGAAGACATTTTGAACATTTTAAAGGCTTTGTCACCAATGTAGAGAACAGACATTAAGGTAATTTCTACCACAATATGCATGCAGCTAATTCTGCACTATAAATTGAGGCTCATTTACATATTTTCCTGCTGATGAAGTCTGATTTTGCTGATGTCATAAGGTTTGGCTTTTTGAGTAATTGTGGAAAAAGTCTATTCACAATGAATGATTTCTCTTTTCAGTTTTTTTGTGGCTTCATGTGTGAATGAGGAATGGAGTGGCGGCTTTATCACTGACAAACCAAAAGATAAGCCAGAAATCTAATTTTAAAGAGAAAAGCTTGTAATATTTTGATAAGGTGTAGACAGTATCTCTCCCTTTTTCTCTATTGTAATATTGTGATGGTGAATAAGGGGATCCACGTACGGTACATGTCATATATTATGGACTTACAGATGTTTGGTTGTCTTCAATAGTTTTACAAACAGAAAAAAATCCAGAAAAGTTGGGACACTCTAAAAATTGTTTGTAGAAGCAGGATGGGATGATTTATAAAATGCTGCAGCCCTGCATATCATTAGAAATAGCACAAAAACAATATATCAAATGAGACTGAGAATTTTCATTCTTTTTAAAAAAGGATATCCTCACTCTGAATTTGATGCCAGCAACACATTTCAAAAAAGGTCATGTTCACCAGTCTATTCCATTGTACCCTCAAAAATCACACTCACCCACTAATGGTTTCCACCTCTGTTCATTGCATACAGAGATTTCATCAGGTTCCCTTAAATGATATCATGAAGTATAGAAAATGACCAATTCTTTACAATTTAACACTGAGAAACATTATTTACTTTTATTGATCCTGATAGGCAGAGTGATTCTCTGCATTTTACCCATCCTACAACGGTACACTAGGAGCAGTGGGCTGCCATTTGATGGCACCCGGGAACCAGCTCTAGATGTTACCATCTGCCTTGGTCAGGGGCACTGATAAGCATATAAACCTCATACATGTTTTGGATGGCAGGGGGAACAGGAGTACCCATTGAAAACCTGGAAGGACAGAGGGAGAGCATGCAAAATCCACACAGAATGTCTCTGTGTTGACTGGGGATCGAATCCAAAACTATTGCCAGCACAGTCTTTCATAAAGTGTTGAACCCCTCACCATCTCAAGTTCATAAAGACTCTACAATGCTCTTTTTAAAACCAGATGTGCTACTAACTAGTTAACACTAAACCTAGCTACTTGTTGGATGTTGCATCAAGTGTGTTTTTTAAGCATTTCACAAGTATTGTAGTCTTTTCCTGCCACTGACTCAACTTTTTGAAAAGGGTTGCTGGTATCAAATTCAAAGTGGGCATACAATTTTCAAAAGTCAATGAAATCTGTCAGTTCCATCATTTAGAATGTTATCTTTAATTGATATTTTCAATTAAAAGATGCCAGTGTTCTATAAATCATCACCTTTTCTTTCTATTTAGATGTTACATAGTGACTCTGCTTTATTGGAAATAGTTTTGTAGAACATGTAGTGGACATGAAGAAGACTTTGATGGAAAAAAAAAAAACCAAGCAGGTGGTTTTGTTATCAGGAAGGACTTCAGTGTTCTTACTGTGTGTTCCCCACTTGCCCCTTCTTCATCCTCTCTCTGTCTGCGACTCATCTTTCAACTCCCTCCTGCCTTCCTGACTTTGAAATCTCTTCCCCACCTATTTTACCCCTCCTTCCATCTTACACTGTTGCCTGCTGTGACTCTAGGCCACTGTAAGGTGACTGTCCTGATGAAATACCCAGAGAGTGACTTGGACTCAACCAGTGCAGCATTAAAAACAGTCTATCTGGTGTGTGTGCCTGTTTGTGTCCATAAATGGTGCACCATCGCTGACGGATAAGGTGATTAAGAGTACTCCTGGGAACCAAGAGAGTTAAAGGACACAAGGATACCACACACACACACACACACTCACACATACATCGTGCTGGCCCATGAAAGTTTTCTGTCTGGTTTTTAAAAAAACTAAAGGACAGAGAGGATTTGTCTTTGATAGCTGCAGCAATCTTTCAAAAAGTAATAAACTGACTCAAACTCTTCAAAGTGAAAAAGTTTTTTAAGAACAAAGGTGCGACACAGATCAAAGTTTGACAAAAATAGAGTCAATGATGAACGACTCTTAATATTCAACAAACCTTTAGATTGTCCCTTCAGTTGCTATATGTAGCAGTTTAACTCATCACTGTATGTCACACACTGTAATATGCACCAACCATGCTCACATCCATGCACATATCTGGTCATATATTGTGCCTTTCTAACACATTAATGGACTGTTTTAAGCTCCTTGGTCATGCAGATACACCATCAGTCAAACGTCCTTCCCCTTCGGTGGTTTTTCTTTATTTTTATTATTTTCAACATTGTACATTAATACTGACATCCAAATTGACAGAATGTATGGGATTATGTTGTAAAAATGTTAAACAAACCTCACTCACTCTCAACATCCACTCATCAGATTAACGAGGTAGTGACTCTAATCACATGTGAGTTCATTTGTACCATTTCTTGTCTACTTGCTTTAGACCAGGGGCCTGCAACCTGTGGCTCCAGGGCCACATGTGGCTCCCTAGTGCCTCTCGAATGGCTCCTGTGACTTTGTCCATCGATGGATGTAACACATTATAATAAATCAAAATGAACAAAATAAGCAGTGAACAAAAATTAAGACAAAATGGATGAAAAATGAACAAACAGAAAACAAAAACCTAAAAAAAAATAATGAAAATAACCATAATTATGAACAAACCTGAGTAAAATAATCAGAAACATAAGTTCATACAAATGACTAAATACATAAAGTCAAATAAAACAAAATAATGAGCAATATAGGCAAGTAAATTAAAATAAGCAGGACATTGAACAAAAAAAAATACAGAAAATGAATCAAAATTTCCCAAAATGAAATTAATTAAATAAATTAATAAAAATGAACACAAAATTGACCAAATAATCTGCAAAATGAAGAAAATATGCATAAATGAACAAAACAATAAACATAATGACCAACAAAGTATAAAATAATAGCCAAATTGGTATTGACATGTTGCCAGTTCAAAAAAACATCATATGTCATGTGGTAAAAAAATGGTTTGGTTTTTTTTTTTTTTTTTTTTTTTTGCTGATGTGGACTCTTTTATGTCTGTCTTTTTTTTTTGGACCATTTCCTTTCTGAATGTGGCGATGATGTCACTCCAGTGGGTGGGGCCAGTTATGGTGATGTCACTCCTGCAGGTTGGACGGGGTCATTCGTCACAGTGGGCGGGGCCTTTTTAATACTCACCTGTTTATGTTGATCTTTTCTAAGGGCTTGTACAGGAAGTCAAGGGGGCGGGGCTTTGGGGGGCGGGGCTGGGTGGGGGTTATGGGAGTTTCTGGATTTAGATGTTTTTCAACTTTCAGTAACGACATTGTTACCGATGATGATGAACATGTTCATGTGACGACATTTTGAGCCAATCATGTCTTCTCTCATGCATTCCTGTCAGACGACAGACTGTACTGAAGATTGTAACAGAAAATAATGCAAATAAATGTTTTCAACGACCTCAGCTCAGCGACTCTTTTCTATTCACACATGTGCTACTGTCATTGTGAATTTAACAGGCTTTGCCTGTAGTTTTACATGTATCTGCAGCTAATCTGACTGTTTCCTGGGTAACGGCATGACGCTCGTTAATCAGCGTCAACAAGCCGCGGACTGCACATGTGCATAACACTCACCTGGAATGTGCCATTATTAGATACGTAGAGGGGGGAAGCTTGGCATCAATGAATCCACGGTGACACCGGGGTTATGGGTTCCCAGCAGCTCCACATACCGACAGCAGAGCTGAAACAACGGAGCCGTTTACCTACGGACCAGGAGCATCGGATTTTTAAATCGCATGCTGACACTGTTTGTAAATATCCACCTTGCGCTGGGTGACGGAGTCGTCAGAAGTACGAGGTGAACCGCCGGTGAGACGGACGCCGGTGGCTGTGCTGTCACACCCAGACCCAGATATGTGTTGGTGAGTTTTTGCAAGCACATTCCCATCCTCTGATAGGACAAGGCAAAACCATGTCACCCAGGGCTAGTGTAGCACATAAGTCCTGAAAGAACACGTAGGGTTCGGTGAGGTTTAGTTACGGGGATTTATCTTGGTAGCTTAGCGAACAGGCTCAGGCCTTGGTGTCCAGGAATGGAATCGGAACATTTGTGAGCTAACTGGGAGCTGAACCTTAAATTTAGTGGGTGCAGCTTATATGCAGGTGCGCTTTATAGGTCAGATTTTACGGTACGTTTTTGCCAGCGTTTCTCTGCTAGTTACTTAGCAAAATTAGTCAAAAGATGACGTTTTCAGGAAAGGTGCGAAATGGGAGGAGGAACAGACATTTTGGTGCTGATGTGGATCACCGTCTCACTGCAGGGTCCGCGTTGGTCACAGTCACTGCTCACTCGCCAACCAATCAAAATCGAGAAGGGGTGGGACGTGGGAAGTAAACACTAGATTTCTCTGCATCATGATGGAGGCAAAACTGACTGACAACTGGGTTTATGATGTAACACTGAAGGATTTATTTGATTTAACGTTCAGAACATCAGGACAGTTTGAAACGTTACTGAGTGAAAAAGACATTTTTAACATGATGCAGCCACGTCCAACTCAGTAATGTGATTACTCTGTGACTACGTAAGTGTTTGTAGAATTAAAAGCAGGTCGTATGAGTCGTCACATGACGAACTGAACAGCTCTATGACACTCGTATGTAATGAATCATTTAATCTGTGACCTTTGACCCCATGTGTTTACAGAGACCATGTTGGTGCATTAATGCTTTATTATTTTACAACTACTGTTTCATCTGTGTCTCTGCTGTGATTGGCCGCCCAGGTGTGTCTCTGCTGTGATTGGCCGCCCAGGTGTGTCTCTGCTGTGATTGGACGCTCAGGTGTGGCTCTGCTGTGATTGATTGGCCGCCCAGGTGTGTCTCTGCTGTGATTGGATGCTCAGGCATTGCAGCGGTCGGTGTGGCAGCAGGTCCATCCATCTCTGGAGCAGAAGCTCAGTGGAGCACAGCCTTTCTCTCCAGTGACTGAAACAGGGAACTCATCATCATCAATCATCATCATCAATCATCCAATAAACCACGTTCCTGAAGCTGAGACGATTTATTTATTTATTTCTGCTGTTTAGTAGCCAGTCAGGTCGTCGATCCCTGGATGACCTTTTGGAGCCAAAAGCAGGATGTGACCATTTGTGGAGAAATGAAGGCGGAGCGTTAAAGCTCCAAATACCATCTCATTTAAGCATCACTGACCAAAAAGTACATTGTGTTTCCTCCGGTAACCTTTAATCTCTGAATGAAAACGCGAATGAAAGAATTCAACATGTCATACATCCTGTTGATCCAAAATGAAACTGAACTAAAGAAAGAAACAAAATGAACATATAACCAACAAATGAACACAACAGTAAAGTGTCAAATGGCAGTACTGTATTAAGTCCACATCCTCATACGGGGCGGGGGGGGGGGGGGGGGGGGGGGG